>CM067216.1:136944262-137113480 GCA_034190945.1 Octodonta nipae
TTTCGTAGTGGGAAAGTAAATTATTTGAAAGTCTGTTTTGTGCTCTACAACAAGTTTATGCTCTTTTAAAGGAACATATTTCTAACACAGGAAATTTAATAAAAGAGCTTATGAATATGAAAAAAATATATTTAGCAATTATTAGAACGGTGGAAAAACTGGATTTGAAAAGACAGTTCATAGTGACCAACGTCAGAATTGAATACATTACGCGAGAAAACCACAAAGACTTTAGTAAGTCTGGAAATAACGAACAGTTTGTAAATGAAAAAGGAAAAATTTAATCAGAAAACACTTTGCTTTTGTTTTCTGATGAAATTAGGGGTAGTAAGGTCGGCTCCAAACAAAACACAAACGGGCGGCTTTATTCTCCCAAATAAACTCCCTGAAGGTGTTTTCAACATAGTTAAAGCTCATATAACGCCGTTTCCGGTGTTTATATGTCACTACACTTCAGAAAAGAGCCCAAAAAACTATTTGGGTAGTGCCTTAAATCCCAAAAAATGTACGAATTATACAAGTAAACGTGTGTTGATGACGGTACTCCAAAAAATCAAATAGGCAAGCATTGGGCTTACAAACACGTTTTTGACAGGGAGTTTAATTTCGGTTTTAACATACCTTGTAGTGACACATGTGGTGCTTGTGCTAGTTTCATTTACACTTAAGGACAAGTCTCTGGACCCAAACAACAAGGAAGAAGTTCAGCTGGAGTACCGAGATCATCTTGACGAAGCCGAGAAACGCTACTAAGGAACAATAAATTTCAAAATATCAGCACCATTAAATAATTTGTATAAAATTCCAACAAGAAACTTTCAAAATAATATTTTTTTCTAACTCGGTTAGACAGCGTTTAACATTATCTGACAGCTTACCTACAATATGATACTCCAAAAGATGTAAGAAAAAAGAAAAAGTGCGTTTGACAACTTTTCATCCTTTTTATCTAAACTTGCTTCTAAGGATCTCGATGATGACCAAGGATGAATTTCAAACTTTTTTTCTTACTTTTGCTTTTTCTGTTTGTTTTATTTTTATTTAATGTAATATTTTGTAACCCAAAACTGTTTGGTACTGAAGTAAATGACCGTAACTCCAGTAAAAAACCCTTTGTAATACAACCAAAATTTTTTAATCATCTTTAATATGTACCCCAGGTTATATTTAGATTTAGTTCCAATTACCTTTTTTGTATGGAAAAATTGTAATTTAAATTTATTCATGCAAAAAATGTATTCTTCATTTTCTCACAATTTACTATTACTACTAGACATACGACAGTTTACCTCTATGCTACTGATATATACAGGTGTAGTTAGAATAAGTTTTTTTTTGAAACTTGATAGAGGCATTGTATGCCAAAACAAGTGTTGTTGTATCAAAATAAAGTGTAAATCTCGTAGTGTATTTTCGTTTTTGTGTTTCTTTACTCACAGTTTATACTTTTTCAAAGAAAAATCTTGATTTATAAATTGTTATCAATTTATAGTTAAATTACAAACAACAAAATCAGAATTTTTAAAAAATTTCGATTTTGCTTTCCCCCACAGGAAAACAACATTTTTAAGATATACTTGTCATAAAAAAAGTTAAATTGTACTATTTAAGTCATAAGCAGGATTGTACAATTTATTTTTAATTTGTTGTTTATTTTTTCTCTCAAAACACCGCATACAACTTAACATATGATACACCATTGTATTGGTCTTTCAATGCTTCATCGACATTTTAACTAAAAATTACAAGTCAGTATTTAATAAAGAGTTGGTGATGGCCCACAGAAAACGAAACGTAACAGTAAATATTTTATGACGCATTGTAATGCAAAAGTATGTGTCATTAAACTTTTCCCTTTACCATTTTTTTATATTCTTTAAAATAAAAGTAGTAGAGTATAACTTAAGAATGGCATATTTTGTGTGTGTTCGACTTAGATAATAATGTTATCTATCCCTTCATATGTGAGAAACCCTGTATATGTGGATAACTACTATGCTGAAATAAAAGAAAGTTGAACTGCACCCCTAATACAAAACGAGAATGAAAATTCAATCATGACATTCCCTCAGGACGCCTGTAATTAAAACAGAAATAGTCTTTGTTTTAGTTGCAAACGTCGATTTCACAATGACAAGCACATAGATAGGTATTCACATTCTCACTGCTATAATCGTATTTCGCAAGGAAAATGCACCTAATTGCTTTCCGCTGTATGTATGTACATACATACCATATACATTTAGCCGGCTCCCTATACTCGATTCGGAAATGTTCATTTAAAAATTTCCTTGCTGTTCGAATTTGTCCCTCTGACTTTAGAATTTAACCTCAATACATATAAATTAATGGGTTGTGCAGCGTTTAATATCACCAAGAATTGGTATGATTTCATTATACTGAAAAACCAAATCCGAAAAATAATTAAAGTCTAATTGCAGAATATTGAACACAGTGTACGTGAAAGAAATTAGTTTGTTTTCAAAACTAATTAAAACACTAATCGGAAAATTAAATATTTTATATTTTTGTATACTGGTATACAAAAAATTATTAAATTAAAAATATATTTTTTGTAAATGATTCCTCAATGAACCTTTTATCAAATGTCTCATTAGGCGTCTTCACATTATGCTCGCCTCCGTCTACCGACCCTTCGGCTGACATAACAACTGTATAGCTAAGTGTTCGGTTCTCCTTGAGATTGTTCCCCGTCTCGCCGGTGCCTCGCCCACTCTTCTCTAATTGGTAATCGTTCATTGATTTGTTTCAAGAGGTGCAGGGTGTTTTGTAAAATTGACTCTAAGGAGATCCTCACCTCTGGATATGTTACAATAATGCTAATTTTTTCAGTATATCATGGAAATAATGTCGAAACTAACAGTAAGATCATTAAGTAGTATGATTGAATTTCTGTAGCAGGAACGTAGCGGAGGAGGGGGGTCAGACTACCTGGGCGTGGTAGTGGCGAGCCTTGCGAAGAGCGATATATGTTCCAGTCGCTTGTGGGCAAGCGGAGAGTAAGTACGTGAATTTCCGTGAATCTTTGTTAAGAAATGTGGTCGAGATCCAAGATCGAGAAAAATCTCTAGCAGCGCTACTCCATCAAATTCTGCATCAAACTCAGGAAACATCGAGATACATAAGCTGATCCGGGAGGGACGAGAGCTCATCGAAGACAACGAGCACGCTGGTCGCGCGTCAACTTCAAGGATTGATAAAATGTGGCCAAATCGAAAGCGCTCCTGGACCCCGACTGGCGTGGAAACATTCGTCTGATCGTCAATGAGCTAGGGATTTTGTACGGTAGGTTAAAACAAATTATTACCGAAGATTTGGCTATGCAAAAAGGATGCGCCAAGAGTTCTGAGTGATGAACAAAAACTGAATCGTGTGCAAATTCCCCGAAAATTCGGAACTCCGTCCGAGAAAACCTAAATTTCCTTGATAATGTGATTACCAGTGACGAAACGTGGTGTCGTGAGTAGACCCCGGAGACCAAACGCCAGAGCGCTGACTGGCCGACCAACAAGTCAGAATAAGCAAGTCAAGGGTCAAATCCATGCTCATCTGCTTTTATGCCCATAATGGTGTAGTTCACAGCGAATTTGTATCTCCTGGACAGACTGTGAATACTATATTTACATGGACGTACTTGACATGTTGTGCAAAACCGTCCTGCGTCGAAACTTCGCCGATTCTTGGATGCTTCCCCCACAAGCCTAACCATACCGGGCTACTGGTGAGGGCGTTTCTGGAAAAGCACAGGGTTGCCACGTTGCCTTACCCTCCTCCCTATAGTCTAGATCTGTCGCAGTGCGAATCGTGTTATACGCGTTGTATAGAAGCCAACGGGTGTTATTTCTAAGATTACTACTGATTTGTTCAATACCAAAAGTTTAATTCTAATACTTATTGATCCTGCCCTGTATGTCTTGAAGTTTTCTTATTAAAGACCTTTCACAGAAGTGAGCATCTTTGATAGTAACTATTCTTCATCGTCTTTTGATCTCTGTTGTAGAGAGATGATCTGAATTCGAATGTATTTTGTTATCATAAACAATCTATCCTTGACAAATATTATCCGAAATCTGGTCACCAAATCCCTCATTGTGAATATTGTTTTATAGGCATAGTGCTAGACACTGAAAATTTTACATTCTACCTCCACAATATAAATGTTTTAATAATTATGTATATAATACCATAGATATCTAGATTAGATTACGTTTTAGTATTATACATTATGTCCTCTATTCGCATGCAAAAGAGAGCAAAATGAGAATTACATTATTTAGACAGAACGGTTAAGTTGAGAACTTTTCCCAGTAGAAATTTAGTGTGTTTGTTCGCCTGTTTTTGTATATATAAATGGATCATTTGGTATCCGGATATTCATCTGCCTTGACACTGCGCTCCTTTTGCATTAGTTAAATAAAGATAAAACATGAACAAATATATTACCCAACCTCCAAGTATAACTAAGAAGTTGAAAATAATTATAACAAAATACAACTCTAGACAATAACTAGCACATTCAATGTTGTTAGGTACCTACACACAAAGTAAAAAATGTAAACATTAAAGGGTGTTCATTTTGGACAATTAATTACCTACCTATCTAGTATATTTTTGAAGTCGGTGCCAAGCACCAGTCAAGTTTGATAAGTAGTAGATAATTAAACAGGGACCAGGTAACATCAAAAGCATTACAGAATGATACATTTTCATTTGAATTGACTGGTAAGCGTTGGCTTAAGAAGCCAAAAATATATTTAATTAGCTGACTCGACAGACGTTGTGTTGTCCAAAAGTTTATAAAGATTGTAATTATATGGACCGTTTTGATGAAATTATATGAAATAATTATAGTTTAAAAAAAACTAAAAATACGCTTTAGTAGCAAACCAAACTAAAAAGCAGAAAATAATTTTTAATTATGAACAGTTTATATTACAGCAGTAGAAAGTCGAACAATCAATCATGATTAATTAGCTCAAAATAAAAGCAAAGCCAGAGCCAGAGCAAAAAGTGTGGGGTGCATTTCACTATATTTGCATAACTCTCTTCTTATAAATAGTTGCCCATAGAATAATTGTAAAATTTAATATTTCAAGCCCCACGCTTTTAACTCTGAATCGAATTATTCTGTTAATAACTTAAATTTTATTACATTTTTATTTTGAGGAAATTAATCGTGATTGATCGTTTGACTATCGACCGTTGTAATATAAACTGTTCCTAATTAAAAATTATTTTCTGCTTTTTAGTTCGGTTTGCTACTAAAGCGTATTTTAGTTTTATTAAACTATAATTATTTTTAGTCTCATGAAGTTGTCTAATAGGATTTGTAATTAAAAAGTTTACTTCACGTTTGCGTAACCTTTCCATTTCATTACAGTAAGTTCTAATATTGCCAACTAGATGGCAGTAGTTAATAGAGGAATTTATATTTAGGCAAGAACAAACGGGATAATTCAACTTAAAGAATTGTATCGTCATCGGCCCTGGACACGTGTTTCAATTTTCAACTTAATTGCTCTTGTTTAAGTTGGTGAAAGTTACGTTAAAACTTTCCGTTACATAGAAACGTACACAGGAACCTAATAAAAGCCTATTAAAAAATCATTAAAATACCTGACGCCATCACACGTACAGTTAACAGAACTGAACCTCTGAATAACTTGTGATTATATCTGTATACCATACGTTTAGAAGTGTTGAATATTAAAACTTATTAAAACTGTTTTAATCAATGGTAAGAAAGAAAAAAACGTTAATTCTTTTTACGACAGGTTTAATTAAAATATGCAACCAAATAACAATTTTAGTATCGGATATTTGCTCTATATACTAAGTGTTTCCAACTACCTTGTATAACTATAATTCTAACTTGGACTATATTTCAACCACTCTGTATATGGAACTGCTCATGGACCACGCTATGTAACATTTTTTCTATTTTGACAACCCTGTATAACTATAATAGCACTCCACCCTATGGTTCAACCATCTTGTGTATACGTCTGCCTATGGACAACCATAAAGTTAGCTGCAAATTATAGGACGGAGTAGAATGCATCCCACATTTACGGAGTAGAATCAGTTCTACATTTCAACCATCGCATATAACTCCTTGCGGCCTACCCTATAAATTATATCATTATTAACATGTTGTATTATCACCCTGTATTCTTATGGGCTAGGAAATATATCATTTTTGATCCCCCAATATAACTATAATTCCTTTTCGCCATATATTCCAACAACCCTCTAAATGTAACTACTAATGGACTGCCCTATAGACATAACATTATTTTGTGATTTTTTTAACCACTCTGTATAACAATTATTCTACTCCGCCCTATATTTCACTACCACATATTCAACTGCACATCACCCCGTATAACTAAATCTACTCTTGACCATATTTCAAGCAACCTGTATCTGGTACTGCTCATGGACCACGCTTTATAACATTTTTTCCAACATCAGCTACCCGCTCACCTACTACCTACACTTCCTTTCCAGCATAACCCGCAAGGGATTGTCTAGCTTTCACTCATTTTAACTGGGAAATGACAACTCCACGGATCCGAGTTACGTGGGTCACCAGATCAATTAGAGCGACCACCAGTGAAAATGGAGTTACGGAATAGATGCCTAGAAAAAAGCGGAGTTTTGGAGATCGCCAGGGTCTAGCCCAGTGCTGGACATGACAGCATGAGGGACGTTGGTGGCAGAATGCTGAGGAGACGGGCATCTGTCGGACAAAAAGATGCAGCTCAGGAACCACAAATACACTCACACTAAGAACGTGACCTTCACCAACGGAGTCAAATGAGAACGAGGAATCTTACTTAAATGGAGTGGTACCATAAATGAAATTATAATGCACGCGTTTTACGGAGTGATGAGCCTTGTGCAGGATAATACTGGAGTTCTGTTGTGAGTACTGACAGCTTCAGGTTACCGAACAGAGAGTAGCGGACAAACATCATGTCATCATGAAAAATGTACGGAAAAAGCAGAATCAGCTATTTTTGACGTTTTTAAAATTTTTGACTTTTTGACATCATTGACATTTTTTAATTTTTTTACATTTCTGATATTTTAGATATTTGTGACATTAATGAGTCATTAATGAGATTGTTTAAGAACTTCTTGGGAAATAACACCACAGTTACGAAAATTGCTGTATATTCCAAACGTTTCGGGGTCTAGGTCCGACCCCGTTGTCAATGGTTAAGAAACTATGAAAAAAAAGGCACAATTCTAAGATGTAAAATTAAAATATTTGACAATATGTATTATTTGATGTCTGACATAATTAACATTTTAAAAATATTTGATATTTTTGACATTTCTTTACATGACATTTTGACGTTTTTATATTTTAAATTTTTGAGATTTTTCTCATTTTGGGTTTTCGGCAGATTAATTTTAACAATGTTGTCAACTTTTATATTTTTGTGTTTTTTGGTTTAATTAATATTTTGAAAATTTCCTGGATTATAATATTTGTGACATATTTTGAAATTTAATTTCAGTTCATACGTCTTTGTCACAACATTTTTTATATTTCCGACATTTTCTATTTTTTAAGTCCGCCATATAATCAATTGTCATCCAGAAAAAAAATACTCCACTTGCCACTTATGGAGTACGTCATTTACACTGATTGTGATTAAATTCAGTTCTAGCCATATCAGATGAAAATCATATGTACCACCTTTCACACCCGTATCATTTTTGGTGCCCTAAAAATTACTAAAACTCATCCCTTTATTCAATAATAGCATTTTCGCAAAATTACAAATCAATTGTCTATTAAATTAAAGAATTAATATCATAATTCTCATATCTACATTATTTAATGTTAATTAATCCTCTTGTGTTGTGACCACCCGTTGTGTTGTTTATTGTCCCTTGTAATTGTTTTTCATTAGGATTAGACTTATTACTATGATTTTTATGATGGGATTTTTGCCTTTCACGTTTTTGGCAAATTTAATTCGCTGATTTTTTGAATTTCGATTGCTTCCCGTATTTGCCTATTTCGGTGATTCTCTATGTTCGCGATTTCCTTGCACGTTTTGAAGTCTATTTTGTGTCCTGTTTGGAGTTCGTGCTGGAATAAGGCCGATGTCGTCTGCTTATTCCTCATGCTTAGTTTGTGCTCCTCTGCTCTTACGGAAATGCGTCGGTTAGTACTTCCCACATATGACTTTTGGCAGTCTCCGCAAGATATACTAAAGATTACGTGGTTCTCTAACTCGATTTTATCTTTTGGGTTACCTAGGACTTTGCCTATGTTCGTGTGAGGCTTGAAAATTGGCTTTATGTTATATTTTCTCAGTACCCGTCCTATTCTGTCAGTAGTACCTCTAATATAAGGTAGGATAGCTCTATGTTTGTATTCCTCTATGTCTTTGTGGTTTTCTTCTCGTGTCTTGCAGTTGATTCCTTGTTTTATTGTATGATTTTTGTATCCGTTTTTATTTAGTTCTTCTGTTATAATTTCAGTTACTTCGTTTTTAGTGTTAAGGTTTGTTAATCTAAATGATCTGGAAATAAGGGTGTTGGCGACTGCTTGGATCTGCGCTGGGTGATGGTGTGACGTGGCGCTCAGGTATCTATTGGTGTGTGTTGGTTTTCTGTAAACTGTAACTTGAAACTGTCTGTTTGGTGTTTTGGTAACGAGAACATCTAGAAATGGGAGACGGTTATCTTGTCCTAATTCTAAGGTGAACTCTATTTTAGGATGTAAGGTGTTGATATATGTCAGAAAATTTTTCAATTCGGCTTCTCCATGTGGCCAGATGATGAAAATATCATCTACGTATCAAACCCATAACGTTGGTTTAAGCTTAGCATTCTGGAGAGCTTCTTCTTTGAAGTAAACCATGAAAAGATTGGCTATTACTGGTGACAGTTAATAATTTAGTCAAGTGCGAGTTGGACTCGCATACTAAGGGTTCCATACCACCTTCAAGATTCTAATATTCCAGTTTCAGACAAGCAGGGAATGAGTTCATTTTCTTATATTTACTCTAATATCTGTTAAAGGAAGCGTTTCAAATTTATAAAGAATATACACTTTCATTTTCCACACATAGACTTTTTATTTTATCTGCTTCAGGATTCGCTTGATTTTTATAAGAATACATATGTATTTAATTTTCTAATTTGGCCCTAAAAAATTAACATTAGAGTTTGATTTTATTAATAAACTTTCAGGGAAGACTTTTATAATCTACTGTCTGAACTTTGAAGCTCTGTAAATTGAAAGATATAGGTCAAAATAGGTCAAGTTTTAAATTATAAATTATTAAATCTATTATCAAATTATTTAAAAATTCAAATAAAATATATATTTCAAAATTTAAATAGTGTGGTTTCAAAAGTGGGTATTAAGTCAATGTTTAATATTTTTGTTAATATCTTTTAAACAAATGATTTAGTTTTATCAGAAAAAAAGAGGTCAGGATAAATACGATGCTAAAACTGTTTTGAAACAAAGAACCCATTACACTCCATCGTTACACATACCGAACCATTTAGCGCAGGTCAAGACAATTTGGAAGAGATAAAACTTAAAGAAGCCGGCTGTATGATGATAAACAACTCGGAAATCTGGGCACCGTCTATCGACATCGATTTGGGTTGGAGAAATATATTGCTACAAAAGCAAAAAAGTGGTACCCTCAGTATAAAGTGATCGCCAAACAAGAAAATCAGCATCAAGGCGAATATTTTAGAAGAAACCTCGATTTACAATACAAAGCGATTGACAACGACTACACAGTTGTAGTTGGAGTTATAATGTCTCCAATCACAGATAAGTAATACACAATATACAAAATTCTATTTAAATACAATTGATCATTTTGTAGACATCTCTTTCTCTCAGAAGAACTGTGAAGAAGACTTTCTGCACGGACAGCCAGTAATCCGGGCAATTTCACGAAATTGCCTTACTACTCATAGTTCTCCCTATACAATTTTGAAATAGTCGTACGTATTGTTGCAGGAAAAAATCTGAGGAGAGAAAACCCTAATAAAGAGGCAAAATAATCCAAAACCTTCTCAACAATCTTTTAGAAATTATCCATATCTCATGTTACTTACTTAATACGACTCCAAAGTACTGAGCATTTCAAATATGTCATTAATTTACAATCACGTATGTTTATATATAATCTGCTTCATACAAAAGTTACTAGACCAAGTTATTATTAAATAGTATTAAATACTATGACTTTTTGGACATCCGAGGAATTTGTAAATTCATCAGTAACCATCTTTTGAGATAATTTTGTGTAACAGACTGTCGAATAAAGTCAGGTCAATGCCATATTTTCCCTTGTTTCGCCTATTTACAGACAACATAAAAATAAAAATTCAGTTTAATAGCAAGCCCAACCAAACGGTAAAAATTATTCTTAACTATTAAGGTTTTGTTTCCTGAAGGATAATTGTGGCATATTTAGTTAATAATTAAACACTTTTTGGAAAATAAACCACAATAATTTAAATGAGTGTATATATATCCAAATGTTTCCGCCTCTAAGTCATACCTCGTTGTCAATGGCAAAAGGCACAATACTAAGTCATATGTCAAACATTGCAATTTTAAATTTTAGAATTGTGACTTTTTTCAGTTTCATTGCCATTGACAACGGGGATTGACCTAGACCCCGGAACCGTTGGAAATATACAGTAATATCGAGTATCCTGGTGTTATTTCACAAAAAGTGCTAAAACATTGTTAAGGTTTTGTTCAAAAGTAATAGAAAGTTCACTAGCTCTATGAAGAAGAGAAGAAATAATTTCATTATAAAACAAGCCTGAGATACTTAATTGATAACATTTTTGTAACTCTAGTTTTATAAATAGTTACCAATGAAATAGTTATAACAACTGGTATCACGCTTTTACAATTTAGAATCAGCTCCTTGATTGTCATAAATTTAAATTTTCTGTTCTATTTTTAACAATTGTATTTTGTGAATTTCTTCGTGTAATCCTAGTTGTAGAAACAAGTAAAATCTCTTAAAACAATTCTTTTTAACAAAAATGGTTAAACAAAAGCAAAGTATACCAGCTTCAGATTAACAAAAGTAAAGAAGTATAATTTTATTAATTGTAACATAGATTCTACAGTTTTAATAAATTTCTGAATTATGAATCTCCGCCTAAAATAAAAATAACGCCAGTCTTAAAAAAATATTTCACTGCACATAATTGTTTTAAAAAAATGAAAATTGTGTATCATGTTAATCAAGTAAGCATTTGTATTGCTATTCAAATTGAATATTACAAACAGTGATTATAATGTTTATCTTATGAAACTCCAGCAAGGAAATGGTCGACCCTTAAAATCGAGGGAAATTAATTTCCTGAAACTCATTTCCTGAAGTTTTGCCCTTTTCGGTGATAATAAATTCGTGTATTCAAATTTCCAAAACCTTTCATTGAGTCTTTTCCTCTTATTAAAGTAACCGTTCTATCGCTTAACCACACTGACAGAAAAGGGATTGATATAGTTAGTGGCAAAGGCAATGATTCGTAAATAGAGAGACGGGTTTTTGGTGGAGGTGTGATTGGTGGCTTTTCCGTCACTGACAGCATTATTGTTTGAAAGACACCTAAAGTAGAAAACTTTACGAAAGAATACAAGGGAATAAAATCACGTCATTCGCTTTTACACACAATATCGCAATTTTAAAGGGCCACGCACCTTTCTTACGGAAAAATGGACTTCCGTCAAATTTTTTGAAATGTTGGTATGTTGTTGAAGTTTATGTTCTGACAAAAAGAGTACAGGGACTCAATCAATGACGAGATTTCAAGAAACAGGGGTTAAACATCGAAACTGCCTCATTTTGGATATCAGGTTTTGCGTAATAGATGTGTTTTATTTCCGTTTATTGCAGAAAACGTGATTTGCACATTGTTTGACAAAAATATTGCACAATTCAATACTATTAATTATTTATGATTACAGGGTGTATCCAATAAATGTAACATGTTTTTTAGAAACCGCATTTTTTTATTATATCGTAGAATACATAAACAGATCTAATTGCACAATTTTATATATATATATATATATATATATATATATATATATAATGTTATTGAAATGAATTCTGGGACGTGTTCATACATTATAGAGTGTGAGTGTTAAATATTGCTATTAAATTACAGAACTCTACGACTTGTCACAGATTCCACAAATTTGGAACAACTGGACAAATTAAAAAAAGTAGCTTATACAGACTTACTCATTAATGGTTAAATATGATATATGTGTCCACTATAGCAATATTTACGACACACGCTGTATAATATTAACTGTTCGACTACATCTTATGTATTCAACGTTGTAATAAAAAAATGAGTTTTCTGACAAAACATGTTAACTATATTGGAAACACCCTGTAATCAAAAATAATTAATACTAATTGTTTTGAAGACATGAGATGTAAGACCGACATCTAGGATTTTCGAGAGAATCAGTACACAGAGGTTCCGAATCTGGAGTCGATCCATGTATTGCTGTTCTCCCTTAACTCCTAGGACAGAATGTCACGATAAAATTTTTCAGGTTACTTCACCTGTCAGAGATATTGAAGACTCTCTTCGAGGTGTCATTCCTTTGTACGCAAGACAATATACATTATATATCATATATAATATACATTGTTTCTAGTCAGGAAACCTTCATCAGTTGCGCCTCCCACAATTAAATGTCCTCTCGAACACTTCTTTATGTATTTGAAACATTTCGTTAAATTTGAAGACGCGAGATGTAAGACCAACATCTAGGATTTTCGAGAGAATCAGCACACAGAGGTTCCGAATCTGGAGCCGCTCCGTGTAGTTGCTGTTCTCCTTTAACTCCTAGGACAGAATGTCACGATAAAGTTTTTCAGGTTACTTCATCTGTCAGAGATATTGAATACTCTCTTCGAGATGTCATTCCTTTGTACGAAAGACAATATACATTATATATCATATATAATATACATTTATTCTGGTGAGGTAACCTTCATCAGTTGCGCTTCCCACAATTGGATGTCCTCTCGAACACTTCTTTATGTATTTGAAACATTTCGTTACATTTGAAGACGCGAGATGTAAGACCGACATCTAGAATTTTCGAGAGAATCAGCACACAGAGGTTCCGAATCTGGAGCCGTTCCGTGTAATTGCTGTTCTCCCTTAACTCTTAGGACAGAATGTCACGATAAAATTTTTCAGGTTACTTCACCTGTCAGAGATATTGAATGCTCTCTTCGAGGTGTCATTCCTTTGTACGCAAGACAATATATATTATATATAAATATAACATATATTGTTTCTGGTCGGTAAGCGCAACTGATGAAGGTTCCCGACCAGAAACAATATATGTTATATTTATCATATATAATATACATTGTTTATGGTCAGGGAACCTTCATCAGTTGCGCTTCCCACAATTGAATGTCACTCCTTTATGTATTTGAAACATTTAGTTAAATTGTTTTGTTCAATATGTTTGTCAAATAATGTGAATAATACGTTTTCTGCAATAAACGGAAATAATCCACGGTTGTTATGAGAAATCTGATGAGAAAAAGGGGACATTACATTGGAATATTCGGTTTTGGGTAAGTCATGGCGTCGGTATAAGGCAGAAATGTCAAAATCTTTCATTCCACCTTCAAGTTCAGTTCTAAGAATGTATTATTTTAAGTCTACTTAAAGTAACTATTTGAGTATTTTCTGACAGATTATCTTTAGTGTAAATTATGGTACCGCCTGCCTTGTTTATATTACTAAAGTTGTAATATGATTTATATCCGAGAATTGAGAATAATTTCAAATATGCCATGTTTCTGAGCAGACACTAATACTAGGTTTATTTATAAGTCTTGTCACAATGATGCACAAATTTAGAATTTGTGCATCATTGTGACAAGTTGAATAAAAAGTGAAGTTTTGAAGTGTTCGTGAGAAAAAGATGAAATGAATGGAGTAGCCACAGGGTAAGTAACATTTGTTTTGTTTTTTGTGTCATCCTTGAAAAAGCCCCTTATAAGTGTGGGCGAAACGTCGGAAAACTTTGTTTATATCCCGGTTTAGGTGTATAAATAAACTAATTCCAAAAAATGACGCGGTCCAAATCCGGAAAAAGCAGAATCAGCTATGACTCTCTTAAAATAAGTAAATACAACCAATAAATTAAAAGTTGAAGAAAACGTAGACTGTTGCGATCTTGTAGTACGACTGCAAACAGATTTGTTATTTGAATCCTTAGCAGACTGGTTTGGATGATTATCTGTACCGGCTTCCATTTCCTTTTCTTTGATATTATTTTCCTTGTTTCTTAGTCGATGATTTTGGTAGGAATCCAATAGTTTCTGGTATTATTGGTGGTAAAGGGTAGTTGGTGTTTTTAATTCTGTTTTTTATTTTTTGTTTCAGGAATTCACATTTTTTACAATCTTTTGCAAAATGATTTTCTGCGCATTTCAGGTAAATGGTGTTATGGCCACTATGTCCAGTGCGACCCCAGTTGCTTTCATCACTTGGTATCCAAGTTAGATTTTGTTAGACTTTTCTCTGATCATTTTGTAGAGGCTACTATTAACTTCAATAAAGGCATTCAAATTGCTTTTATTGTCCGAGTAGCAATGTACAACCTTACATCTATTGTCGGACATAACGAAATTTCTGATATTGATATAGTTTTCAAGTTGCTCCTATATTGTATATACATAGTCCAGAATTTTTGTTTTCAGTTGTAATAATTTCAAATTCATTATTCATATTCACCGTAAGCTTGTTTTTAAGTTCATCAAGATCACTTCGGTTTTTACAATTAATTGAAATACTGCCACTTTTGACATTCTTATATATTTTGTTAATGGGTATTTTTATTGATGAATTAATTTTATTTATAATTGTTGATAAAGTATGATCAGCTGATCTTGTTTGTTTAGATTTAACTATAATACTAGGTACATTTTCTGATTGTTTAGCAATATTGTTATCAGCAGTATCATTACTTGTCACTTTTTTAACTGTAGACGAGGTTTGTCAGCAATTAGGTATTTTAGCTTAAATATGTAAAATTGTTATTTAATTAGAATTAAAAACTGCTTCTAATTATGCTATAGCTCTAAGAACTGTATAATAAGTATTTATGTAACTTTTCCAACTATACACGATGTAAATGAATAATTGCGAATAATTCAAGATGTGCTTCCTCGAGTCATTTTATGACGATAAGCTCCTATAAACATACGTCCTCAAGCGCTTCGTAACCGTTGAACAAGGTTTTGAAATCTCCAGATTTTTTCAGTTATTTTCTTCTGACTACTAAAGTTTTCCAGATATTTAGTTCAATTTTGGAGCATAATTGCCTGTATAAAAATCTACGGGGTGGTACTTTTTCTGGGGTCACGTGTTCTTTCTGCTCCTTTTTTTCAGTTCGCCCATGGCAATGGACAAAAATTGTAAATGAATCTCTTATGAACTTGCTATTTTTTTCTTATCTACCCCTGCTTTTGTGTAAAAAATGATCAATTTCATATGTATCGTAAAAAGAACCTATTTGTTATGCAATGTGCTATTATTATTTGAAAATAATTAAAAAATAACAAGTTTACATAAGTTTGAAAACGAAGAGATCAAATTAAGTTCTCAAAAAAAAACTCATGAAAAACTCTACAAGAATTAATAATGCGGTTTCAAGTCTTCTATGTCTTGAAAAGGAGTTCCACTACAAACCAACATTTTTAAGTGTTTCCAAGTTGAAAATTCTATCTGATTTATATCAGGCCAAAATTGAGGTCCCCCTCGACCTATCCAGCGATCTGGATATGCTTCGTTCAATTATTGACGTGCTCTTATACTAAAATGGGCAGGAGCGCCATCGCCCATAAAAAACATTCCAGCTCTGACAGCTAAAGGAATCAGATCAAGTAGACTAGCAGCTCTTCGGTTAGAAACTGAGTGTATGTATCTCCATTTAATGTAGGTGGAAGGAAATGTGAGCCAATTAGGTGATCTCCAATAGTTCCAATCCACACGTTTAAAGAAAATCGTTCCTGGTGCTGAGCTTCAACGATAGCGTGAGGATATTCTTACGCCCATATGTGGTTGAGGTGTTTCCTAATAATGGCTCCCCTTAAAAAACTTGCTTCGACCGTGAATAAAATATGCTCAAGAAATGTTGGGTCTTGTCTAATCATGTCTAACATCAAAACGAAAATGCGAGACGGTTAGGAAAATCAAGAGCTAACAGTGTCTGGACTCGTACATGATATGGATATAACAGCTGTTCCTTTAGGATGGCAAATACCGTCATATGATCAACAAGTAGTTGTAAAGCAATTTTTCTATTGCTGGTATCGGGTTGCTCGTCAATTAAATTAAGTATAGCTCCTTCTAATTCTAGTGTTCTAATATCCCGAGTCACCACAAGCATGTTTTCTAGGTTTGAAGCTATCTGTTTCTCTTAGTTCATTGATGAAGCCGTCCAAACAAAGTGTGATGAGGGGCTACACGTTGAGGATACATTGCAGCATATCTTCTCGAGGCTTTTAAGGAATTATCATTAGAGAGACCGTAGACGAAATGCATGTCAGTCATTTCTGCGATTGAATAAACAGCCATATCTGTGAAAATTCCCGAGAGGTTACGCACAACTATCACTGTGTGTTAGTAGAAATCAACGAGAGTAAATTAACAACAACATCCGAATGGAATGCCCTGCTGAAGGCGACTACAACATTCTTTGATAGGTCCGGCATCAGCCTAAACGCAGATAAATCTCCCTCTTTGGCTTGGTTTCGTCCCTCGTAAAAAAAACTGTATACTGTAACTAAAACACTATTTTTCGTCAAAGCCGGCCTATAAATCAAGTTGGGATGGACACACTTAAGTATCTGGGTCTCCGGTACAATCGAATGGGAGCTGAACTTCCGTCCGTACACACACTTCAATCCCAATTATCCAATATCCTTCGTGCCCCTCTAAAACCTGCACAAAAATTCCATCTGCTTTCTTCCTTTTTGATCCCGCGCTGGATTAGCGCCTTTCAAAATATCCTTGTTACTAGGGCGCTCCTCAAGGAGACGGACAGACTAATCCGGCGCGCCATAAAGTCCATCTTTCACCTCCCCACCTCTACCTCAAATCTCTTTACTATGATAAGACGTCTTAACAATATCCAGAATCATTTACCGGAACAAACCAAAATTTATACTAACCATCATATCAAAAGACTTGCTGCCTTTAATAAGCTCCCAACAACTAACAACTAAGCAACTTCCTTATATCCAGCCTAGAAACATCGTGGTCAGGTAACCGGCTGAAACAATGTGCCTCTTCGTCCTCAGCAACCAATAATTGGCTGTCCAACCCGTCACCATCTTGGACGACCAAAACATATAATAAAGATACGTGCAAATCTGCTACCATCCCGATACCTCCCATACGACGATACAGACTCCAGAAATGCCGCGGAGGGTGTGACAAACGGGAATCCAATTGTCAAATCCTCCAAGGCTGCTATATTACCCATCAAAAATGAATAGCAAGGCACAACAACGTTGTTAATATCATACAACAGGAGACAAGGCTGGAGAGTAGAGGTAAAACCGCGTGTGAGGAGCCCTAACAATACTCTTAAAATACCCGACCTTATCCTGACTAAAGGCCTTAAATCTTTAGTTGTTGATGTGGGCATACACTAGGAAGGACCTCGACCATTGAGCCAAGGATACAGAATAAAGAAAGAATGATATGAGGACCCACAGTTTTTGGATACTCTAATGGCCACTAGAAATTCCATCTACCGAAATCTCTGTCCAACCACTGATCATAGGAGCACGAGGAGTATGGTGTGCCAACAACGATACCTTATTGGACTCACTAAATATCAACAACACCACAACGAAACGTTGTCTAATAAACAGTGTAATAGTTGGTTCACTCGCCAGTCATTCCGTTTTTAATAGAGCAGTGTGGAGATAGAATTGCCATTTACTCGTATGTCTCTATTTAATATTAAAAGAATTTAAATATCCCCGTTAGTTTTTCTTCTTTATTTTCTAATCATCACACTTTTCTTTCACATTCATATGTATATATGTGTATGTGTGTGTGTATACTCGTACACACAAGCTATCTCGCCACGGCTACGAAATTCATGTAACGTAGATACTAATTATAGCAAGCTTATTCATGGCACCGTTCACCGGTCGATTCGTAGATTGGGAAATAGACGCTGTAGTGTGTGCTGTTTGATGTAATATCCTTATATTGAAATTATATATTATATTAAGGTTTAATTTAATACCTCTGAGAGTCTTTTATAATAGGGGTGTGCCAACACGACCTAAAACCGACAAGCAACCGGTAATCGTAAATCGCTTAGACTAGGTAAAAGAGGGGACTCATAATATTCGTATGGCTCGTGTGCCAATCTGCCACCATTCGTTGACTACCAGTGGCGTAACGCAGAAGATTTAAGAAGTTCCGCTCGGAAATAGGCAGAAAAAATAAAAAGCGACATAATACAACGTGTTGAAGTTTAATAAGCAATAATAAAATAATAATAATGATACAAAATATGTTCTACGAAATATAATAATCAAATATTATTGTCATTTAAATAAAATCAATTTTGTACACAAATTTCGGATTGGATTAGATTTGTCAGATCCTCTTTTAGTTATGAAGTGAAACCTTATGTTCAAATAATTTTCACAAATAGATTCTATTAAAAAAAACATCATTGCATTCATTATTTAGCACGTGAGAATTTAAAATTTTCGTGTGCATAAAATAACCAACAATCTTATTGGTTAACAATAAAATAATATTTTTGTGTTTTGCACGTTCTGGATGTAATTCCACTCGCAAATATTCGTCGCATTTTTTGCAATTAGCAGTTACATCATCTGAGGGATATATCAAACCACCACGAGATTTTTGTGTTATTAGTGATTTCAGAAAGTTCTCCTTTTGGCCAGTTTTTGGCTGCAAATTCAAAGGAAAATGTGCAAATATAGTTGGCACAGCTTCTGATAACAAACGGGTGGTGGATTTCGTTTGATAGAATTTTTTTTTTCAAAATGTGCTGAACATATCCGATCATTCCTAGATGGTGTCCAGTTTTCTATCCGCATGTTTGGGGCTACAGGAAATCTAAAATAATAAATAAAACAAAATAAATAAAAATCAGTTCAAACTCTGTAAATGAAAGTATTTAAAGGGGCAAAATCTAATTTGACACATTTCTTGAAGTGGAATTTAAGACAAAGATCGCAGTAAATACAGCAAATCTAAGTTACTTGAAATAACCTTTAAGATAAAAACGAAAATGTTTTCTGTTGGAGACAATATTAAACATTACACTCGTGTCTGAGTACGTTACACAAAAACGATAAAGAAAATAAAATTGGATTATACATTTTACTCTCTTGAATTATTGTAATTTTATTAATATTTTTTAAAATTAAGTAATAAATATGCCATAATCATGTTGCAACCAAAACATTTGTGATTCTGGAAAAATGTGTGTTTAAGTCTTCGATCAATATGATTTAAAGCTAGATGAACAAAATTTACAAGCATTGTTGCTTCAGTTATTTATATAAATATTAGCAGTATAAATCTGTTCTTATTAATTTGCGTTATTTTTTGTTACACAATATCATATTTATATAAAATCGTAATCCAAAATAGGCTGCAAGTCATGTAATAGTTGGTTAAGTTTCAGCAACGTAACAAAAACAAACGCCGTCTATGCACTTTCAGACATCGTATGCAAATGTTTTCCGCTATTTTCGTGAAATCATGAATGAAAACTATTAAGTATTGATTTAAAAAACACACTACATGTAGAGTTTGATCTGTAAATCGTAACTATGGGCTTTAACACTATCTAACAATGATCTTATCTATTGAAATTGTACAAATAAGGAATGTCAACATAATATGCATATTAAAACTTACCTATGAAAAGTTATATCCTCTTGCATTTTCTCGCTGCGATTACTACAACCAAAAGCACAACAATTCACCATGTCATTTTCTGAATTAAAACAACCACTTTTCATTCATAAATACAGAAATAAACACAAAAATATCGAAGTTGGCACATTCAATGTTTGCCACCATTTGCCAGTAAAATCGGCACAGCTGTATTACATTCACAAAGTGGGTGATTATGAGTCCCCTCTTTTACCTAGTCTAAGGTAAATCGTATTACGCGTTAACATCATTGTAAACGGTAACTCGTCACAGCGCACGAAGTTTATCGGTTGTGTATCGGTAATTCGTTTTGTTGGAACGAACCTAATGTAGCACACTTGTAAATATATTAAATTAACTTCTCTTTTGTTGTATTTTAAAATGTTTTTCTCTTAAATTGATAGTCCTTATACAATGATTGTTGACTGTAAATATTTTATCACTATTTTTTATTATAACTATTATTCGTATAATGTATAACTGTCTCTATTTGATTTTAAAGTTTTAACGCCTGCTCTTTTAGATGATATTAAGCAGTGTGATTACTGAATCCCTAATTTGAATTGACACAATAGAAATAATTAGGTTTTTCCTTAGTTAAGTTAGGTTAAGTCACCCCATCTCCCGATTATGCTGGTAAGCTAATTGTAAAGCCTTACAACCTGGGTGTAAATATGAGTGAAATTTATTTTTAAAATTTGTTAACTGTATTAACTTAATAAAGAGGTTGAATGGAGTTGTCAATAAGTAAATAACATAAGGTTTTTTGTTTCTACGGTATACATGAAATTGATCATTTTTTTACAGATAAACAGTGGCAGATTACAAATTCGTAAGAGATGTCTTTACAATTTTTGCCAATTTACAGGGGCGTACTGAGAAAACGTTGTAGCGGCAGAAAGAACACGTGACCCCAGAAAAAATACCACATTGAAGATTTTCATTACTGTTTCTGTGATCTTATTATGAAGTCTTCATAGAGGCATTCATGCTCCACAATTCAATTAAATATATCAATAACTTTACTACTCAGAAGAAAAAAATTAAAAAATCTGAAGAATTTAACACTTTGTACATCGGTAACAAAGCGTTTGCGATCATATGTTCCTAGGAATATAAAATGAGTCGAGGAAGCACATCTTGAAATCTTTCGCACTTATTCATTTACACCTAATAGACTAGGTTTCAAAAAAATATATCAATTTTGATTAAAAGTGAGGACCTTTATTTTTTTATAATATCTCCAAGTGTAATCAAAATAAGTTTATTAGAATTGAAAACTGCATCCAATTGTGATATAATCACTAAAAATTGTGAAAAATTGAAAGTAGATGGGAATTACATCGAAATAAATGTCGATTAATCAACTTGAAGATTCTCAGTCGGTCTTTAGGGACAATAAGTTGGATTCAAACGCAAAACATTCATATGAATATTATTTAGAATAAAAGTTATTCTTCATAAAAATATTTGCATGGTCAGAAACGTATACTGCAATCATTACACGTCATTTTTTTCAACTGTATTCGGGGTTTGTCCGCATAATGAATTTTATTTAAAAGGAAAACATCTTTATTTTTGATAATTCTAGATTTCTTATCAAACAGGATTAATTAGAATTATAAAATGCACATAACTAAAAATTGCATAATAAATTTTCATGTCACTTTTTCAAATGTATACTAAGTTTGACAAAAAATACAAAATTTGTTTGAGTTAAGTACCTTTATTTTTAATATTAACTCAAATTGTTATCAAACAAAATTTATTAGAATTGAAAACTGCGGCCTATTATCTTATATTATTTAAAACTGTATAATTTATTTTCAGATTCCGCGGAGAAGAGATTATTAAATGAATGCAATATAATTTACAGATCTATAAAAAGATACTGAAATCATCTGCAATTAGAATATAGTGGATCTATCTAATTTGAACTCATATGGAAAACTTTCTTAATACATATACATATTTAGAACACAAGTTACTCTATTATATTCAACAGTAAACGAGGTTGGTCAAAATAATAAATGTTGCTTAAAAGTAAAATACCCCATTTCATGCAATATTGAAAACGTTAATTAGGTTAGAAAATTGCATCCAATTAAGCCATTACATCACTAAAAATTGTAAGATAAGTACATTTTTAAAAAACAATAACCTTCAAACAAGTAACGTAACTATAAAGCATGAAATATTTTTTTACTGCAACAATTAAATACTTTTCTGACGTCGGTGCCAAGCGAAAGTAAAAATAATGTGGGTACTACATTTATCAGTAGTACTTTTCAACTTCCCTGTTCAACGTTGTACCGACATTAGAAAGAATATGCAATTGTTGCAGTAAAAAATTATTTCGTGCTTATTAGTTAAGTTACTTTTTTGAAGTCGGTTTTTGTTTTTTTATGTATTTATAGATGTTTAACACCCTGCATCTCGAAAAATAGTCATATAATCTTTCTGTGAGAAAATCAACTTCTACAACATACCAACATTTCAAAAAAATTGACCGAAGTCCATTTTTCTATAAGAGAAGTGCATGTCCTTTAAGTGACAGTAGAGATTCTATGATTGCTTTTACCAATTCCTTGAGAAATAACACCACAACTGATCACAGTCAATGCATATTTAAAACTCTATTTTTTTACAACTGCTGCTGACCTCTTTCAATACAGTTTAAAAAATAAGATTTTATGATATTGCTTTTTACTCTGACCTGAAAATGCACTTTGAATGTGAATATAATGTCCATTCAAGAAAAAGGACAAAATATGTAAAACTATTTGTCAATATGAAAATTTCTGTACATGGAAAATTCATTAAAATTTTAATGTGAATACAGGTCAGGAATTCTGAGAAAGATTATTTACCGGATTACTTTTTACGAAGAATCCAATGCAGATTCCAACAATTACTTCAATTTCAAATACCTGATTTCTTGGGCTTGTACATGTTGTTTAACTTCCAAACCAAAATCTTTGTTTACTTACAAATCACAAACTAAATATTACAAATCCCTACAGCTATTAACTTCATAATCTAAATGTGAACAGTTAAGTGGCTTTCACTACTACTCACTCACCCATTTTTATGCCCAACTCCCTTTTGGAACACAATCGATGTAGTTGTCTTCTCTCCCTATTGAGCAGCCCAAATGACAGAACTTTTGAACCTTACTATTTTGTGCCGATTTTTGTGTTTTATGGCATTCGAGTGCTGTTAGCTATTATCGAATACCTTCACTGCCGTGATATAGTAGAATTATTTACTTCCTCGACTTTCTCTACTACTCACAAACATTTCATGACCTGTTTATATCGTTTATATCCTCATCTTCCTTCCGGAACAGAATCGTTATCTTAGCCTTTTCTCTCTCTCAAGCAGTCTAGACCAGTTGTGATGTGGCCAACATGTTCTGCCCATGTTGGTCCCCATAATCGTATACTCCGCATGGGAGGAGGGTATTTCCATCTAGCCAAATAGCTCGGTAGTCGTAATTCTCTCGAACAGTATTTGTTGTTGCTCACAATCATGAATAAGACTGCTTTCCATGTTATGTTAAATATTTCTACCAATCCGTTCTATTCAGAGTGTGTATGATGGTTGTCGTTTTCTGAATATCTGACATCGTGCAAGCCTTCCAAAATATGTTGGACTCAAAATTTTGTCGTTGTTCCGACGACAACTCAAATGGTAGACCAAATCTGATATTCAGTTGTTCCACTAACACCGTCGACTGCTTCCTGATTGGGTATGACGCATGCTACTGACATTTACCCCTTTTCAGATTCGGGGTTTGTTCTGGCCATATCAACAGAAACTCTTTCAAACGAAACACCAATACTGTATTGTGGTTTTAGTTTATTGGCTGAATAGATGTCGAATTTCCGGCACCAGGTTCTGACGTCTACGAAATACTTTACAAAATACCACGTATCTTGTCTAGAGTCGTATTCATAAACAGATGACCTTCATTAATTACATTATGGGTCCACAATGATTTAAGGATGCTCGAATGATTAGCTATTTTATCCTATCGTTGCCTGTGTCTATCCTTCTTCTTTGCTGATAGAATTGGTCAGATATCTGGGTCGGCCATTTAGTCCTGTATGCATTGTTCCCTTTTCAAATCTTAATTCATGTCCACTCGAATGTATAGGATGGAATTACTTTCTCGTTCTTCAATATTCCGGGAACGTCCGCAATCTGTACGATAAAGTCTTCTCGACAATGCATAAGCATTGTAGTGAAAACCTCCAGAACGGTGATATACTGGACAATAGTGTTACTGTATTTTTTTTTTGTAAAAATGGTCAACAACCATGATTATTAACAGTAGTTCTTTTCTGATGACATAGTAATTCTTTTACTGCTGTCGAAAATCCAGGGCTCTAGTATTCAATCACCTGCTCCTCGCCCTCTTCACTTGAGAAAGGACGTCTCAAAAACCTGTGTTGTTGGCTTCCGAAATTCTAGAAGAGGACTGGAGCATAATGTTGCTTCCAGTCGTCGGAATGCCAGTTCACAACTTAATTACAATTATATGTCACTTTTTCAGTTCTCTGCGGTTGTAATAATATTGACAAGTGCCCCAAACAACCGCCTGCAGTTGAGAGTTCATGTTTGGCTCTAGGAACTGACAAATCTCGAGTGGATTCTAACTTATCCTCATTAGTCCTGATTCTCGATCCGGAAAGATGTAGCCCAGAAACTCTACCTTTTTCTGAAACACGGAACACTTTTTGGGATTAAGCCTCAAGTTGGCAATATTAATTTTGGAAAATACTTCTCCAAGATTCTTCAAATGGGATCCAAATGAGATCTACTATACATGTACACCATATCATCCACATCTAGATGGGACATAAGTATCAAACCGTTAACATCTGCTCCAAATAGAAGAGTAAGTTCCAGTGTCACTATCTGTAAAGAGCAGACCACTTTTTCATGCCCATGTTGTAGAGCATTCTTATTTTAACTTTTTCATGTACGGTATTCCTCTAGAGACAGCTTTAAAAGACACGTTCAGCATTTTCTAGTTTCGTGCATATTATTATGTGAGAGAAACCCACATTTTTAAAGACCATGGAAACAGTTATAAGTATGAGTAAGTTCAATTAAATGAAAATTCACGGCAAACCAAGAAACACCCATAAAACATTGAAGAAATTTACCACAAATCATCATCATCAAAACCAATGAGATTGCTGCTAAAAAAGATATCAATTAAGGCAAAAATTCCATCTGTTGTAACATTTGTTGAATTAATGTGTCAACTTCTCCCATGGCCAACTCAGTATATTGCGTACTTTTACAATAAACATGCTGAATAGCATTCTACATAAAATTTGTGATTCACGAACAACATATTAATTGGTGTAACCTAGTATCTAAAATAGAAACCAACACATTGGAACACAGAAATTAGTGTCGTTATAAAACGCGACCATTAGTCGACTTCGAATAATTCAATTTTCCAGTTTGTGTTGCGTAACAGGCAGAAAAAAATTAGAATCGTTTCAATGTTGGTAACTACAATTTTCTAGGTTAATTGACAAAACTGCGATAAAATCGATTGTCATTTCATTGCATGACAACTGTATGTTCGTTCAGTGACTTATAGTTATAATACTAAAAATAAACATTAGTATGTGATTGATACCTGAATCTAATTAGACAGAACAGACAGACAAAACTTTTTTATTTAAATAAACACAATTATAACTTTTAAAATAGAAATGCAAAAATATCAATATAACTGACAAAAGTTCTGAGTAATAATAAATACTAAAGAACGGAAATCTTTCAATATATAACATTTAATATTATGAATCAGCACTGCAGGCACTACAAGACAATTCTCACGGATGTTCTTGGGTCCGTAACACGATACTGCACGTGTTGCTGACTCAGCTGGGAACGACGAAATATAGTTGCTACATAAGTTCACACAAAGTTCTAGTTATAAATTTATATAACAACTCCCATCCATGAATGATTTGAAAAAGTTGATACTTTATCATCAACTTTTAGGGGAAGTTCTGAAGTTCTATGTTTTCGGTAGGGCTTAGTAGGCTTTTTAGTGGAATTCCTGTTTCTGGACATGGTAATGGTGCTGGCTCTCTAGTAATGTTAGACTTAGTAAACTTGCTCAACTTTTTCCGGATTGCTGTGGCGGTGAGCAGGACAACAACAATTACTGTTAACATGATTGCAATAACTGTGAACAAGGATGTATGTTTCTCCACGAATGGTTGGTTCATCAGTTGTTCCAATTCACTGGAGTACTGGCTGAGTTTATAATTGGCTATGTTAAGGTCTCGGACGTCTAGTTCTTGTAGTTTTAAAGGTTTAATACTGGGAAGTTGACTGACGGCAAGCATGTTGTCGCAGGAGTTGTAGGGGATATTTACTGGATGATATCTGAGTGTGGTGCTATTTTTGGTGCTACATGTGGCATGGACCCTGGTATTACCGATGAAAACGTTGCAGTGGTGCTGAATTTCCCTTAATGAATTGGTCGATACGGTTAGTGTAACAACATCTTCTCCCTTGCATTTGATGATGATGGGCAAAGGTCTGGAGCTGGAGATCAGCCAGAAGTTTATGTTGATCTCTTGGATATTATAATCTTCTGCATATAATATCGAAGATTTGAGGGTTGCGGGAAGTGTGATTGGTTGTCTGACAAGTTGTCCTTCGCAGAGGGCATCTTTATCTATTCGTTGTGGAATTGACTTGGAACAAATTTTATGCTGTATGTTTAATAGCTTTCAGTCACTCATCTCTTCGAAGGATGTATATAATAACGAATCGTCATCTCTCGCGATAAATTTTGTTTTTATTGAAAGTGTATGATGAAACCCTGTTCGATCATCCAAAATTGGGATAGGATAAAGGTGATAAAGAGTGTAAATCTCAGGGTCAACTAAAGGAATTTTGAGTACAAAAATGATTTTAGTATTGATTTCAAAGGCTTCTAATTCTTTCAAATCGATGTACTAAGCAACATCTGAACTGTAAATAGGGAGTGGTAAATTATTTTCATGGAGTTACTGAATTTTTTTTGAAGAGAATCAACCGAGTCTACTGGGCTTATAATTGGATTATGTAAAATTTTTAAGCGGGCGAAAGAGACTGCAGTTAAAACATGGTTGATAGTGTTTTCGATAAATATTTAACTCCAAATTAAGCTTTCACACAGATTCAAGATATTGATTTGGAATTCAGGAAAGTCAAGATCATTCGAAATGTATAAAAGTGACTGTCTTATTTTCTCGATATTATTTGAGAATATTTTTTCTTCTGATTGGAATTTTTGTGAGGTGTTGTTATAGCTTGTAATGACTGAAATAGTTTTAGATATTGTTTTTTTACAATTTCTTAAGTTTGGTGTTGGTCTTTAGTAATTTTGGTTATACAGTCATTTATCTATTCACCAGCTGCCGCATCTAAGTTCTCTGAAATGGCGTTCCAAACTGATCCCAATCCGTTAATAATTCCGCGTTTTCTTCTGTTAGTAGTGTAAGTTTGAGTGTCAGCGAAGATGTCTGTACAGTTAGACTTAACGAAATTTGTGTCAAGAGGCTCACATGTGTTTGTACTTTTGGCTAAAATGATTTCGAGCTAGTTGTGTTTTCGTTAATAGTTTCTAGGATTCGGTTTAGTATAACGTCATAACGTGAAATAGCATCTCTTAAAGGGCTGAGGTGTTTGAAGACAACAAGTGTCCATGTGACGTTAGAAATTTTATGTGTGCCTATTATATTGCTAAGGGGTGTAAGAGAGTATTATTGAATTTTGACAACTGAAAACAGTTGAAAGAATTTGATAAGAAGGGATTTTGAAGACGCGAGATGTAAGACCGACATGACATCTAGGATTTTCAAGAAAATCAGTACACAGAGGTTCCGAATCTGGAGCCGTTCCGTGTAATTGCTGTTCTCCCTTAACCCCTAAGACAGAATGTCAGGATAAAATTTTCAGATTACTTCACCTGTCAGAGATATTGAATACTCTCTTCGAGGTGTCATTCCTTTGTACGCAAGACAATATATATTATATATAAATATAACATATATTGTTTCTGGTCGGGAAACGCAACTGATGAAGGTTCCCGACCAGAAACAATATATGTTATATTTATATATAATATATATTGTCTTGCGTACAAAGGAATGACACCTCGAAGAGAGTATTCAATATCTCTGACAGGTGAAGTAACCTGAAAATTTTATCGTGACATTCTGTCCTAGGAGTTAAGGGAGAACAGCAATTACACGGAACGGCTCCAGATTCGGAACCTCTGTGTACTGATTCTCTTGAAAATCCTAGATGTCGGTCTTACATCTCGCGGCTTCAGATTTAACGAAATGCATCAAATGCATAAAGAAGTGTTCGAGAGGACATTCAATTGTGGGAAGCGCAACTGATGAAGGTTCCCGACCAGAAACAATATATGTTATATTTATATATAATATATATTGTCTTGCGTACAAAGGAATGACACCTCGAAGACAGTATTCAATATCCCTGACAGGTGAAGTAACCTGAAAATTTTATGGTGACATTCTGTCCTAGGAGTTAAGGGAGAACAGCAATTACACGGAACGGCTCCAGATTCGGAACCTCTGTGTACTGATTCTCTTGAAAATCCTAGATGTCGGTCTTACATCTCGCGTCTTCAAATTTAACGAAATGCATCAAATGCATAAAGAAGTGTTCGAGAGGACATTCAATTGTGGGAAGCGCAACTGATGAAGGTTCCCGACCAGAAACAATATATGTTATATTTATATATAATATATATTGTCTTGCGTACAAAGGAATGACACCTCGAAGAGAGAATGTAAGAAGGGATTTATTCAAAAATAGGGTTTTAGTTTGTCAAAGTTAATTTTACTTATTTGGTTAGTCTCTAAGTTTATAACTGTGGCAGAATTTTTGCGTATCGCGGTAATTTCAAAAGATCCATTGATTTTGTTTTCGGATTTGTCTTTAATCTGAGATTCTTTTACGTAAACTTTGTCGCCCACTTTGTATTCTGGTTGGTTAGTTGAAACATGTTGGTCGAATCGGACTTTTGATTTTTGTTATTGTTGGTCAGTTTAAAGTCTATAATAGTAATTCATTCTATTGGTAAGGTCCCTAACGTATTTGGAAATGATTTCCTGATCGTATATTGTTTCGGGGGCCTACTAGAAGTGTGCCCAAAAATAAGTTCGTAGGGCGTGAAACCGGTAGTCTTGTTTTTAGTATTTAGTAATTGTAGTAGATAACGGCATAAGGGAGATCGTTGAATGCATTTTCGTCCGGATATTTAGCTGTATTTACCCTTATCATTTCCGCTAAAGCCGCGTGAAACCTTTCGATAGAACCGTTCGTTTCGGGATGGTGGCGCTTGAAAATGATAGTTTTATGTCGTGTAGCTCGCACAGTTCCCATATTAGTGTGTTATCAAATTCACGTCCACAGCACAATGGATTCGAAGAGGTGTACCGTAATATTGGAACAATATTAGGAGGGTGTTTACTACAGTTTTAGCTGTTTTGTCACCAATAGGGTAGGCCTGAGTAAATTTGGTGAGTTCATCCCTAATAGTCAGTGTGTAGTTTCTAATTGGATATTCGCAAATATCAATGTTGATACGTTTGAAGGATGTTTATGGAGTTTCAGTGATGACAAAAGGAGCACTTAAGTTTTTTCTACTAAACGTTACCTTTTGGCAAGTTTCGCCATACTTAATAAATTGCTCTACAATTTTGGTTAGTCCAGTCCAATTATAGTTTTCCTTAATACGTCAGATGGTCTCATTAATTCCACGATGGAGGTTATTTTTTCCACAGTGGTACAGTTGCAGTATACGAGAATTTCGTCTTGTGAAGGGGTTGTTACAATATTTTGACAAATTTGAAGTTTTACGTGAGTACAAAGGATAGCGTTTCAAGAATCGATAGTTCAATGTTGTATTCAATACAGAAAGTTTCGGATTAGTCGAACAGATGTTTGTTCTTATAGAGGATGTTAAAGAGTTGTGAGACAATTGTTCCAGGATCAAAGGGTAACGCAACAATTAAATATTTTCTATGACTTACGGTTTTACTGGCTAGAACGAGTAGAGTGTCAGTAGTGAAATTCGAAAATGTCTTCGATGATTTTGTCATGCAAGTCGTTGAGTTTATTTTGCCAGAAGAAGGTGACTAATCGTTTGTGAGATTTGTCTACAAGTTGGGCGTTAGAGATTTTAATTTTTGAATAATCGATTATCGACTCCGTTTTATATAGTTGAACAAATCGATTAAATTCTGTTGTCAATTGTTCGTCTTGATCATTATCGGAGTCGTCGGAGTTATCGTGACTAGTACCTGGATCCGGTTGTTCTGGGTCGGTTTCCTTATTTGCAAACATTTTGATTTTAGAAATAAAGTCGGTGCATGTCTTAAAATTGTTGATTTTAATTCGGGAAGAGCATCTGCGTTTAAGTTTACCTTGCCGGGCTTGTATTCGATTTTTTGTTATACTCCTCTAGCTTACGGCGCCATCTGGCTAGACGACAGCCAGGATCTTTGACAGAGAAGAGCCAAGTAAGCGGGCGATAATCGCAGAGTAAAGTAAACTTTCTGCCAAAAACATACGGCCTGTAGTGTTTAACCGTCCAAACAATGGCTAGCAGTTCCCGTTCGATGGTTGAATATCGAGTTTCTACAGCGCAGAGAGTTCAGGAAGCATATGCTATAGGAAGATCATTTCCTATGGGGCCTTGTGGGAGAACCGCTCCAATTGCAACAGCACTAGAATCAGTAGTGAGCAGGAATGGTTTTGCGAAATTTGGGTAGATTAAGATAGGGTCAGATACAAGAGCTTGCATCAGTTTGAAGGAAGACTTGCAATCTGCATCGAAGATGAATTTGACGCGTTTCTGCAAGAGTTCCGTTAGAGGCTTTGAGATCTTAGCAAAATTGGGGATAAAACGTCGGTAATATCTGGCGAGACCTAGAAAAGATTTACCGTCTTTAGGAATTTAGGACTGAGGAAAATTCTGGATGCATTCAACCTTACGGGGAAACTCACACTTGTCAGTTTGAATTTTTAAGTTTGACTGTTTAAGACGCTTAAAGACTTCTGCCAAGCGAGACATGTCCATGGATGGTTCGTGAATAGACTATGATGTCATCCATGTACACAAGGCAACGTTCATTTTGGATACCCAAAAGAATGTTGTCCATGACCCTCTAAAAAGTAGAAGGTGTATTTTTCATACCAAATGGTATACAAACAAATTCGTAATGGCCACTGTCAACAGAAAAACCGGTTTTGGGAATGTGTTTCTCAAGAATTTCCAACTGGTTGAACCCGGGAGCGAGATCCAGTGTCGAAAAGTACTGACACTTTTCAAGTTGTTCAAGGAGCTCAAAAATGTTGGGCAGAGGATATTCAGCGTCTAAAGCGAGTTCGTTTAACTTCCTATAGTCGGTAGTAACTAGCCATTTTTGCTTACTAAAAGCATCGAGTTTCTTGGGTACGACCTATACGGGGGAGAACCAAGGAGAAGAAGAGTTCATGATAACGCCTTGGTCAAGCATTTTGGCAATTTGGGTTTTCACTTCCTCCTTATGGACTGGAGACTTTGTGAAAACGGTCTTGGTATTATTGATGTTAATAAAGTGTTTGACGACGTTAGTAAAAGTCATCGCCTTCAAGAGAGAAAATATCTTCGAATTCTAAGCAGAGATTCCTGATAAGTTTTGCGCTCTTCGTCGTTAAGGTGTTCTGTCCGAATTTGTTCCCCAATTGTTTCTGTCTAAGTTTAGAGAGTCAGAGTACTCCTGTGTATTTAGATTTAAGATAGGATGTGTATGGTCAAGAGGTCCTAAATGAAGATCAGAGAAATGAACAGTTTTGGGCATTGCCTTCGCGTTTATTATTGAAGTCAGAAATTATCCCTTTGAATTAACACGTACAACAGCGTTGGAAAGTCGTACTAGTGTTTGAAAGTTCACATCTGAGTTCGCAAATTTGTTCAGTTCGTGACTGGATAGTTGTTTGATTGTTAAGATTACGAGTTTGGGTATTTGTACCGGGTATGCCTATTGGTTGTGATCGGCTACTCTATGTAAGGGGATAGTTTTAAAGTTGGTAATTAACTGTTTGGATTTAAAGTCGACAATACATTCATAAGGCTCAAGAAAATCAAGACCTAATATTCCATGAAACTCAAACTCTAGATCGTAGATAAAAACCTTGTGTGGATTACCTAGAGCGAACGGAACGAGGGTTGATTGTGAGTTTCTCATGAGTAGTGCCTTGAATTGTTACTGTTTCGGGGAACCTTTGTGAGAAGTTTTTGACAGTATTTTCTTCAAAAATAGAGACACAAACTCCGGTATCAATTAGGAGTTTATATTTTCCAGAAGCATCGTTGATATAATAAAGGTTTTTGGAATTAACTGTCAGAAGGGGACTTAAAGAAATGTTTGATCTGGGAAGTTCATATCGGGATTGAAGTCTTCTAAATTCAAGTTCTGTATTTGAGTTTGGACTTCTGAAAGGGTAGTTGTCGAATCGAGGGGCTGATCTAGGTTCGGAAGCTCTAGACAATCCTGATATTCTTTCGGGCTGAAAGTTTCGACAGAGGTATTGTCTACTATTTGTTCGAACCCGTGGCTTTCATAGTTTTGGTTGTTGTCATCGAAATACTGCTGATTATTATCAGTATAATAATCATACGCGTCTACAAAATATTCGTGATACTTGCCATTTTGATGGTGATTAAAATGTCTGGACGGAAACTCGGTTTTGTCTGTATTACAGACGGTCGAAATTAGAAGGTCTTTTGAAGTTATTTGGTCGAAATTGTTGATCTTCATGATTGCCATTATTATTGACTGGATTTGGCCTCGATGATTGATTTGGTCCAACGAAATTTGGTCTGTTATTTTGGTTGAATGGCTGCGGGTTATTTTGATATCGTAACCGACAATCTGCTAAAATGTGGCCTAGTCGCCCACAATTTTAACACTTAGGTGGTGAAGTTTATAACATGAACTGTGTGTGAAATTATGTAGCAACTATATTTCGGCGTTCCCAGCTGAGTCAGCAACACGTGCAGTATCGTGAACATCCGTGAGAATTGTCGTGTGTGCAGTGCTGATTCTTCATAATAAATGTATTATATTATTGCAAGATTTGCTTATTCATTATTACTCAAAACTTTTATCAGTTATAATGTTATTATTTCTTTTCTATTTTAAAAGTTATAATTGTGTTTATTTAAATAAAAATCTTTTTTAAAAAGTTAATTGAAGTGTGATATAAAAAATTGACGCAGTCAGTAGGATTCGTCTAACGTTACTTGAACACGAGCTTAATTCTAACTTCTAGCGGCGGGTTCTATCCCTCAACGGACCAGAAGAACCTGGAAGAAGTCCCAACTGCTATAACAAGTAGAACACGGATCTTTCAATGTTCCTGTTGATGTGAGTAACAGTGGATCGTTATTCCTTTAAGATTATTAATAATTGTTAATTGATTTACATATTTTGATTTATTACTTGATTGTTTACTTGATTTTTATTCTATTCAGTGAATTGAATTATTATTTGATTACATTGATATTGTTGCGTCCCTGCAACTTGTTTGCTCTTAGTTTTTAAGGTTGATTGAATTGTTCAATTGATTTTTAAACTTTTGCACCTTTTTCGAAAACTCTCCGTCGCGCCAATGCTAATTTATATTTGTACATTTTTTGTCTCTAAAAACAGAGATAACAAGATTAGTGTTGAGACTGCCTACGAGTTCGGAAGCTTACTCTTTTTGATTCCGTTAAGACAGCCGCTTTTTTTGTTATTGTGTTACGATTTCTTTTCTTTTGTGTTTACAAAAGCGCATCATTTGTTTGTTAAACATTCATTTTTTGTTTGCTCAATCAATGAACATTACGACGCTATTTTTTTGTCTAACGTGTCGTCCAGATTACTTTAAGGACAGACGAAGCTCTAAAACAGTTCCTGCTACTGCGGGAAAACACCACCTGCAGGGCTTCGACATAAAAGGTCAGTGATTAACTTTTATTTGGTGATTTAATTTACGCGACGGTACATTGTTTTATTGATTGTTCCGCTAAAGGTCCATCGTCAATTACAAACTTGCATTGAACCAGCATTGAACTAAAACCGCAACATCTAATTTATACATGTTTTTGGATATTATATGTAATGTGCCATCGAAGACATTTCAGATTATATTTGATTTATTTGATTACTTTGATTTTTATTCATTAGATTGAGGGAATTATTTGATTTATTGATTTTATTTACATTAATTTAATTAATACTATTCTATCATCCAAAATACTGAAAAATATAGATTGTCGGAAATATTTTCAATAATTGCAGAATTTTAAGGCGACCAAGTTTCCTGAACTACATTTATATATGTGTACAATTGTGAGCATTACATGTCTACTGCCGAACAAAAATACTTGTCGGTAATTTACATCAAAAATAAATTAAGGGGGAAGGCGGTACAGTTAATTAACTCTAGAAACCCCGCGTCGTACCTCAAAATAAAACATCTCCTATCTCTTCGCTTTGGAGATTCTCGTGATCTTTCTTCATTAATACACGACCTCCAATGGTTAAAACTTTCCAATGAGTCTCCCCTAACATTCTATAATAGGCTTCAAGTATTGAGTGAGAAAATGCACTCATGTGTCCAAAAAGCTCCAAGTCTAAGCAACGAGCGGAAAGAAGAAAAACTACTCTCATTGACCCTATGGTCCTAAATACCCTACTTTTAGCAGTTTAGAACCAAGATTAGGCCAAACTCTCCGTGTCAGTATTTTCTTGAGGCACATTCACGTATAAGAAGAGAACTTCAACTGTCATATTTTGAGGAAAAGAAGCTACATAAATCTGTTCCTCCTAAGCCATATTTTCAGGATAGGAAACCAACTTCAAATTGTGGGCGATTAGGCTACATTTCAGCAGACTGTCGGTTACGATATCAAAATAACCCTCAGCCATTCAACCAAAATAACAGCATAAAATATCCATGGACCGAATCATTCATCGAGGCCAAATCCAATCAATTTCGATTAAATAACTTCCAAAGACCTCGTTTCAAGCCTAACCAATTTTGACCGTCTGTAATACAGACAAACCCAAATTTAAGTCCAGAAAGTACGCACCATTTTAATCACCATCAAAATGGCAACTATCACGAATATTATGTAGGCGAGTATGATTTTTATACTGATAATAACCAGCAGTATTTCGACGACAACACCCAAAACCATGAAAGCCATGGGTTCGAACAAATAGTAGACAATAACTCTATCGAAACTTTCAGCCCAAAAGAATATCAGGATTTTCTAGAGCTTCCGAACCCAGATCAGCCCCTCGATTAGACAACTACCCTTTCAGAAGTCCAAACTTAAATACAGAACTTGAATTTAGAAGACTTCAATCCCGATATGAACTTCCCAGATCAAACATTTCTTTAAGTCCCCTTCTGACAGTTAATTCCAAAAACCTTTATTATATCAACGATGCTTCTGGAAAATATAAACTCCTAATTGATACCGGAGTTTGTGTCTCTATTTTTGAAGAAAATACTGTCAAAAACTTCTCACAAAGGTTCCCCGAAACAGTAATAATTCAAGGCACTACTCATGAGAAACTCACAATCAACCCTCGTTCCGTTCGGGAGTATGATTATTATACTGATAATAACCAGCAGTAATTCGACGACAACACCCAAAACCATGAAAGACATGGGTTCGAACAAATAGTAGACAATACCCCTGTCCATCCATTCAGCACTAAAGAATATCAGCGCTTCCGAGCCTAGATCAGCCCCCCGATTCGACAACTATCGTTTCAGAAGTCCAACCTCAAAAACAGAACTTGAATTTGGAAGACTTCAATCCCGATCTGATATATATAACAACACAGCGCACACGACAATACTCACGGATGTTAACGATACGTGTTGCTGACTCAGCTGGGAACAACGAAATATAGTTGCTATAGCCCGTCCAATTAAGAAAGACGATGACGTCAGAGGTCCAAACTTGACAGCGTTGCCGATATGACCTTTTATTCTGAAATTAAAAGAAATGCAATACAGAGTGTTCGACTACAATTTACTTTAATAAATAATTTCTGTATTGTTTAAAAGTTCAATTAATAAGATTTAACATATATAATTGTTTTACTTCCTTCATTGGTATCCGCAAAAAATATCCATGAAATCCAGGCAACAAATTAACGAAATTTACTTCGCTTCTCTGGTGATATTCTCCAAACATTTAATATTTTTCATCGTGAAACCACACAATTGTATGATTTGTGAAAAATAACTTTATAATCACAGATCATAGAGACAGAATTTATAACTTCTTTTTGTATGATCTGTGTTCATCATTCATAACCTTACTTCGGCATTTAGCTTTAGCATATAATATATATTTGGTTACGTACGATATTTGTCTATTGAAATGAGTCCTTGTGCCTAATTAATGAAAGTAGTAATTGATGGGTATGTTAGAAATTTAAGAGCAGCGAAAAGGGCGGGTTTAGGCGGATAGAAAAGATTTTATATTTGAATCTTACCAAATGTGAGTTGTTAAAAATGGGAGAGCCCACATTTAATTCTCTATTAGAACATTTTTTTCAGTATCTGCTATGGTGAAATTGTAAATACAATGATTTTTGACAACTGGAGAAGGATAATAAAGTATAATATATTCATTTATTGTAGCTGAATAAACAATTTCTAGATTTCAAATGTGCCCAGCAAAGGAACACTTCTTGAAGGTGCGGTCCATAGTTTTTCACATATATGTGTAGTAAATACATGTTTGTTTGTTGATTTTAGGTGACAACTGTTGCTCAAGATTTTTAAAATTGCTAGAACAACTCTGACTCTGAATATATTATTGGTGCATTAGATGGAACACATTTTGGTTTTGATGCTCCTAAATCAGCACAATCAATTTATTTTAACATTAAAAGTTCATTGCGTCAGACATTATACAGCCTAACAAATCCATTAGATATACCAGAAGGTAAGGGCTTACCTGGTGGAAATATAATACTATATCTCATGGTAGATGGGGTCTTTCCACGTTCCAGAGAGGATACTAAAACCATATCCATTGAGTAATAACTCACAAACAAGATTTTTTAAATGTAGGATAAAAAGAGAGTAAAAAGTTATAGAAATTCAATTTGGAATATTTGTTAATCGATGCAGTCCAGCTGCTGTTTTACACAAGTTTTTGAGAAACATTTGAAGTGCACAGTGTGTGAACTAAAGTGACAGTGAACAAACTCAATCAACAAATCACTGGAAAAACTTTTTAATTATAAATATGATTAGAAAAGTATTTTGATTTTGTGACAGATTTGTAAATGAAGTTAGAATATAAATATAATTTTTACTATGAAGTATTGGTTCATTTGGAAATGTGTGGAAGTAGTAGAGTAGGTCCCAAACCTCAAATCTTTAAAATGGTTTTATTCTCAAAAAAATGTGTTTGTTGTTGACAACCTTACTGTATAAAACAATTTTAAAGATTTGTGAGTTTTCAGACTTACTCTACTACTTCCACACCATTTATATAATTTTTATTAATGCCTATATTGCAATTATGGTTGGCACCTGTACTTTATAATACTTTCAACACAATAAAGTACATGAAAATACTTTATTTTATCTGTTTCGATTTTGAGACTCAATTCTTTTTTATATGACACCAAGAAGTCCTTCAAATCTATGCTCATTTTTCCCAGTTGGTTGTGTGAAAACAAGATCTACAGAAACTTAATATTAATATGGATGTTCTCTAAGAATTTTTTTCATTAAAAGAGATAAATCCACAAATTCATTCTAAAGATTATTGAATTAAGCAATGTACAGAAGTTGCAGCATTTTTTAAGAGGTAATGCTTTTATAAATCTATATAAAATAGTGTAATTTCTGCTGTGATAATGAAACAGCTTTGTGAGCAAGATTACTTACTGAGTATGAATATGATTTACACTTCAGAACCTAATTGCATTCTGAAACACCAGAATTACTTATTTTTGCAAGGACTGTTGAAATGAATTATAAAAACATTTTGTGTTTTATCATTATACAGTGTAATTTGTGGAAACATATAAATTATAATTGAATATGTTGAACTAACTCACATCATAAAAATAAGGCATTTATAGATAACATATTGAACAAATCATTTTATTATTAATCAACATAAGTACTTTTTGGTAGAAATTAAAACATTTTTATAGTCACATTTCAAATATGGTTCAATATACTTAAAACAGAATCTACCCTAAAAAAATTGGTAGCTTTTTTTTAATTGGTTTTTACTTCCTCATAATAATGCCCAAATTGTTATATTAGTTTAAGACATAAAAACACATCAGTTCACAAATTTTATTTACATTTCATTTTTTTATAAACAGTATGTCCAACACATCTGAATCACCTTAAACATTACAGCCTTCTGAAAATATAAAAAATGTTAATAAAAATAATATGAAGATGTTGCTGCGTTCAAATTGTTCTCTATTTGTCAGCAACATCATGTTTTTTGTGTTTCCACAAACCTAAAAAATTGTAGTTGCCTGAATTTTTCCTCCATTTATAAAATATCCATAGTCTAAAAGAATAATTAAATGACCAACATTGGTTGAGATTTTATCAGCCCTAGAAGAATGTTAAACCCTCTCAAGAATTAAGTATTTGAACAATGTGTTCTATAATACCAATAATGGAATATGGTTGTGAAACCTGGATTATGAAGACCGAAATTGTATAAAAACTTCAAGTTACATCAAGGTATGGAGAGATGCATGATTGGAATAACAAGAGACCAAAAGAGAATGAGGATGATAAGGAGCCGGTACAAAGTAACAGATGTTATCTACAGAGTAAAATCCCTAAAATGGCAATGTGGACATTAGCATGACAAGGAGGTAATAGATGGAGAACAAAAATCACTGTGATATCCCAAGGGTGTAAATAGGCCAAAGAAGGGTCCCTAATATAAGATGGGTAGATATCTGAAAAATAACCGGCATAACTCAGTCCCAAAAACCTATGAAAGAAAGCACAAACAAATATGTAAGAGAGACTACACTAGATATACTAGTAGAATCAGTATACCATCTCTTTAAAATCAAAAATTCATTTGAAAATAGTAAGAAAATTGATTAAAGCAGGGTTGTGATAGATGCTTGTTTAAAGAAACAAAAGATCAAAACCAAATAAGTTCATCTATGGTAGTTTAAGCACTTTTGATACTTCAACATAATGCAAAATGTTATGTAATAGAGATTAAAAAATATAGAGGGAAATTTATTTCAACCTAAGATCTGTGAAATGCATTCCCAACACAATTAAACTAGTTCTAAATGAAATAATACAGAACTGCAATCAAATAACTAAATCTTAGGTATAGCTCCAATTTTGAAAAAAAAAACAGTTGTTTGAGGTTACATAAGAAGTTTATTGACATTAGTTCGTTTCGCTGAATTTTATTCAGCTTGTTTAGCTAATCTGTAAACGATAATAAAATGCCTTAACTAAGAATACATACTGTACAATAGCGAAAGTGAATTAAAATAAGAATAAAATACTAAAATACTAGAAGCAAATTGAGATGAACAACAGACCACAATTCAAATTTTACTAAGTATATATTTCAAAACAAAATGCAATGTTACCTAAATTTTGTTAATTTTCTTCACTACTTTCATCTTCATCTTCACCAAGATGGATGACTAAAGGCTCTGACTCACTGTTATCTATTCTAAGTTCTCTATTCCACCACGGTTTTATCCCAAACTTCCGGAGTAACCGTTGCTAATGCTTCTGTCCAGAGTTTTATTGTTTGTTCTATAGAATTACCATCTTTCCCTACATGTTTATTGTAATAAGATTTTGTGATGCCCCATATATTCTCAATTGGATTGAATGTACAATGGTATGGAGGTAACCGTAGGACATTGTGACCATATGCGTTGGCAAGTTCATCTACTATACACAAGGGATCACTTTTTGATCTAAAATTAAATATTTCAGTTTGATAACGTATAATGTTTGCTTACAAAAATTACTATTTACAAATATATAAAAAACTGAAAATTATATTAGTACATAATACAGTATTTGAATTAGTGTTAGATTTGATGTTTAGAACATTGAATTAAAAAAAATATGAGCCTAATAAATTAAATTGTCTAAAAAATCCCCAGAAAATATGAATTACACATTCTATCATACACTCATGTTCGACAATACAATATTAGATCTATCACTATTAATGTATTTGTAAACACCTCCTGAAAGAAATGGCTGATGATGAGGTTGTATGTGTGGATGGCACAGGTGTAATAACCAGATGGCATTCTTAGGATGAAGCCAAATATAATATGAAATACTAACTAACATAGACTTGTGGCTAGAAGGAAGCAGACTCACTTTACACATTGATCGAACTGCATATATGACTTTTGGAAACTACTATAATAGTATACTAACTAATATGAAGACTAAAATAAGAAACAAGTTATTAGAGTTGAAAGTGGCCAAAACCTAGGGGTCATATCTGAAAATTTAAAATGGAAGAATCAAATTGAACACATAACCCAACCAAATATCTTTTATTTATTTTTTATACATTATCTAAGATTAAAACACTCATAGTAATTTACTATGCTTTTTTTCAAATGAATAAGTTATAGAATAATTAAACATGAGGAAGCTCTTTCTAATAATTTAAATTGATTACAAAAACGACAAAATAGAATATTAAAAATTATAAATAAAACACTTTAGCAAAAAACCGTAACCCACGAAATTTTACTCAATTTTTTTTCCAGTTTAAAGCAGTTCCAAAACAATAATTAACAATATACATATTAAAAAGAGAATCAAAGTATTTTATTTAACAATAGAATGTAGGTGAAGTCATTATAGTATATAGGTAATATAGTTTCAAACTGAAATTTTTAAATGTAAAAACAGTGTCAGGGTTGATTTGAAAAAATGTCTCAAATATTATCTTAAGTAAAACATTCACAGAAATACATTTATTATTTGAATATAACCTATATATATATATATATATATATATATATATATATATATATACTGTTTAATAGTTCATCAATCAATAAAAGATTTATATAAACTGATCTGCCATATGTTGGCATATTTACTTCATCACCCCAGTTGTACATGCCTGCTCTTTATGAAGAAATTAATGATGTATTTTGTCACTGAGAAACTAGTGAATCTGGAAATACAGATTCAAGTACACCACTATACTTCGATAAATAAAATAATTAAATTTTATAGCTTAACACCAAAAATTATTTACATTTCAATACCAGCTGTCATCTTCATGGAGGAAAGTATGTAGATACCACTTGGAGTGGTAAATGAGAAACATTAAAATTTAGAGTTTAGTTACAAAACTTGTTTGAACATCAGTGGCACACCAAAGCTTCAAAGAATTGTCATCATCCATGTCATTTCAAAATGCTTTTGAGAGAAAATTGTTTGTTATTGAACACAATTGTATGTTTGGCAATTCTTATATATCTTTTTTCTATGAAAATTTTATTGACATAACACATAAACAGCAAACAGCTGTAATAATGAAGACTAAAATATTATTTTTTAAGTAAATCATGATACAAATTTGATTTTGATTGAGTATTAAACTTTATACAGTTTTTAATGTATTTGTTCAGTTTTTTACATACATGTTTTGATTGTCAAATGATGTAATGTTATGGAGGTTAATTTGACACTCACTAAATTCCAACTAATTAAATATAAGCTTTGTATGTTGAGAACCCTGAAGAAGGATAAAACAATGGTACATGAAATAAAGAAAATTATATGAAGGAAATTCAATTAGTCAATATCCCTTAATCAACTAATCAGTAAACATACAAAGAGTGTCTGTTAAGTAAACTTGTAACCAAATTCGTGAGCAAATAATAATATATATCTACTTGTTCACTAAATCCAATAATTCTTTTTTTAACATGTTTTTTTCATAAGGAATGTTATTTTCTTCTAGGCATTTCTGAATTTCGATTTTCTTTGTTGTACTGGCAGGAGGTTTATTGGCAATTGCATTATGATAGCTAGCATTATCCATAACTATTACTGATGGATTTTCTAAATTTCCTAACAACTGATGCTCAAACCAATGTACAAAATTTTCAAGATTCATATCACCGTGATAGTCCCTATCTTTATTATCAGACGAAAATAAAAGGTCAGCCCCAGGGACAAAACCTGCTCTGCTACCAGCATGAATTACAATAAACCTAATAATTCAATTTTCAATCACTGTTTTCAATGCTAATGATAAAAAACTCACCTTTTGCCAGTACTTTTGATCTTTTTAACACTTTTAGAGCTTGAATCCTGCCATGAATGTCCTAATATTCCATTCTGGAAGATCCATGTTTCATCTAAAAATACAAATTCAAATAAACCCTGTTTTTTACTTAATATAATCTCTCAAAAATTTAATTCTTTTGACACTTATATGATCCAATTCCATTAGTTTCCTTCTTGGGTCACCTTTCTTAAATTCAAATCCTATCTTGTACAGGACTTTACTTAAGGAACTTCTAGACCCATGATACAGATGCCGGTCAGATAGTTTATTCAGCAATGTATTCAAGTTTATATATTCCCCTCAAACGCAAACTATTTAAGATTGTGCAGTTGAAATAAGGAATTTTACTTACCAGCAGAATACATATCATAAATTACATTTCTTATTTCACACTGCAGAGATTCTCTTAGATCGGTTACTGGTTTTCTGCGTTCATGTGGTCTTCTGGGACTTTGTAGAGCCTCGTTTTTGTTAATAGAAGACGCAATTCTCTCAACAGATGTTACACTGATTCCCAAAACTTCAGAAACTTTCTGCAATTTTAAAAAATATTAAATCTAAATGTTGACAGTCGCAATAGTACCTACCTAGTGGACAATATCAAATAAAAATACTTACATATTTAGCAGGTAGAGTAGGGGCATCATTTTCTTTGTTAGTTGTGAAATAATTTAAAGCCGAAGCTATCATAGCTTTTTCACGGCTGCTGAAATGCTTCGGCATTTTCACCTATGAATTCCTAAAAACTGGAAAAATACAATAAATAACATAAATAACATAAACAAATAAATGCTGCAAAAAAAGTAAATACAATCGTTATAATATCGCTTTAGGGCTTTTCTCAAACAAATTCAAAAATGCTGTGAGCTCTCAACGAGAATTGCAGAGAAATTGAAAATTGGAGGGAAATTCTCCGAGTCACGTATAGAACAAGACCAGACCACAGAATTGCTGACAGTTGAAACCATAGGTGTAGGTATGATGTATTTAAAGGTGCTTGTACTAAAAATAAAACTATCAATTAAGCAATTCTGAAATTCATGTGTATTAATAACATTGACTTTATATTTATATATAAAAAATTATCGTTGATAATGCCGAAAGTGATATATAGGTATTCAGAATATACTTACATAGTTATGTTCGTATATAATTGCTTCTTAGTCTTATTTAAATAAAATATGTCTTTAAACATATATTGAAAATTCAGGCAAAATTTGATCATCTAACGAAAATCTAAAAAAATAGCGGCAACGTAGCCGCGATCGGACAAGCCAATGCCACAATAATAAAATTCAATTTCACTGTTATAATGCCAAAAAGTCCATATAACATTTAGGAATAAGTTCATCTATGGTAGTTTAAGCACTTTTGATACTTCAACATAATGCAAAATGTTATGTAATAGAGATTAAAAAATATAGAGGGAAATTTATTTCAACCTAAGATCTGTGAAATGCATTCCCAACACAATTAAACTAGTTCTAAATGAAATAATACAGAACTGCAATCAAATAACTAAATCTTAGGTATAGCTCCAATTTTGAAAAAAAAAAACAGTTGTTTGAGGTTACATAAGAAGTTTATTGACATTAGTTCGTTTCGCTGAATTTTATTCAGCTTGTTTAGCTAATCTGTAAACGATAATAAAATGCCTTAACTAAGAATACATACTGTACAATAGCGAAAGTGAATTAAAATAAGAATAAAATACTAAAATACTAGAAGCAAATTGAGATGAACAACAGACCACAATTCAAATTTTACTAAGTATATATTTCAAAACAAAATGCAATGTTACCTAAATTTTGTTAATTTTCTTCACTACTTTCATCTTCATCTTCACCAAGATGGATGACTAAAGGCTCTGACTCACTGTTATCTATTCTAAGTTCTCTATTCCACCACGGTTTTATCCCAAACTTCCGGAGTAACCGTTGCTAATGCTTCTGTCCAGAGTTTTATTGTTTGTTCTATAGAATTACCATCTTTCCCTACATGTTTATTGTAATAAGATTTTGTGATGCCCCATATATTCTCAATTGGATTGAATGTACAATGGTATGGAGGTAACCGTAGGACATTGTGACCATATGCGTTGGCAAGTTCATCTACTATACACAAGGGATCACTTTTTGATCTAAAATTAAATATTTCAGTTTGATAACGTATAATGTTTGCTTACAAAAATTACTATTTACAAATATATAAAAAACTGAAAATTATATTAGTACATAATACAGTATTTGAATTAGTGTTAGATTTGATGTTTAGAACATTGAATTAAAAAAAATATGAGCCTAATAAATTAAATTGTCTAAAAAATCCCCAGAAAATATGAATTACACATTCTATCATACACTCATGTTCGACAATACAATATTAGATCTATCACTATTAATGTATTTGTAAACACCTCCTGAAAGAAATGGCTGATGATGAGGTTGTATGTGTGGATGGCACAGGTGTAATAACCAGATGGCATTCTTAGGATGAAGCCAAATATAATATGAAATACTAACTAACATAGACTTGTGGCTAGAAGGAAGCAGACTCACTTTACACATTGATCGAACTGCATATATGACTTTTGGAAACTACTATAATAGTATACTAACTAATATGAAGACTAAAATAAGAAACAAGTTATTAGAGTTGAAAGTGGCCAAAACCTAGGGGTCATATCTGAAAATTTAAAATGGAAGAATCAAATTGAACACATAACCCAACCAAATATCTTTTATTTATTTTTTATACATTATCTAAGATTAAAACACTCATAGTAATTTACTATGCTTTTTTTCAAATGAATAAGTTATAGAATAATTAAACATGAGGAAGCTCTTTCTAATAATTTAAATTGATTACAAAAACGACAAAATAGAATATTAAAAATTATAAATAAAACACTTTAGCAAAAAACCGTAACCCACGAAATTTTACTCAATTTTTTTTCCAGTTTAAAGCAGTTCCAAAACAATAATTAACAATATACATATTAAAAAGAGAATCAAAGTATTTTATTTAACAATAGAATGTAGGTGAAGTCATTATAGTATATAGGTAATATAGTTTCAAACTGAAATTTTTAAATGTAAAAACAGTTTCAGAGTTGATTTGAAAAAATGTCTCAAATATTATCTTAAGTAAAACATTCACAGAAATACATTTATTATTTGAATATAACCTATATATATATATATATATATATATATATATATATATATATATATATATATATATATATATACTGTTTAATAGTTCATCAATCAATAAAAGATTTATATAAACTGATCTGCCATATGTTGGCATATTTACTTCATCACCCCAGTTGTACATGCCTGCTCTTTATGAAGAAATTAATGATGTATTTTGTCACTGAGAAACTAGTGAATCTGGAAATACAGATTCAAGTACACCACTATACTTCGATAAATAAAATAATTAAATTTTATAGCTTAACACCAAAAATTATTTACATTTCAATACCAGCTGTCATCTTCATGGAGGAAAGTATGTAGATACCACTTGGAGTGGTAAATGAGAAACATTAAAATTTAGAGTTTAGTTACAAAACTTGTTTGAACATCAGTGGCACACCAAAGCTTCAAAGAATTGTCATCATCCATGTCATTTCAAAATGCTTTTGAGAGAAAATTGTTTGTTATTGAACACAATTGTATGTTTGGCAATTCTTATATATCTTTTTTCTATGAAAATTTTATTGACATAACACATAAACAGCAAACAGCTGTAATAATGAAGACTAAAATATTATTTTTTAAGTAAATCATGATACAAATTTGATTTTGATTGAGTATTAAACTTTATACAGTTTTTAATGTATTTGTTCAGTTTTTTACATACATGTTTTGATTGTCAAATGATGTAATGTTATGGAGGTTAATTTGACACTCACTAAATTCCAACTAATTAAATATAAGCTTTGTATGTTGAGAACCCTGAAGAAGGATAAAACAATGGTACATGAAATAAAGAAAATTATATGAAGGAAATTCAATTAGTCAATATCCCTTAATCAACTAATCAGTAAACATACAAAGAGTGTCTGTTAAGTAAACTTGTAACCAAATTCGTGAGCAAATAATAATATATATCTACTTGTTCACTAAATCCAATAATTCTTTTTTTAACATGTTTTTTTCATAAGGAATGTTATTTTCTTCTAGGCATTTCTGAATTTCGATTTTCTTTGTTGTACTGGCAGGAGGTTTATTGGCAATTGCATTATGATAGCTAGCATTATCCATAACTATTACTGATGGATTTTCTAAATTTCCTAACAACTGATGCTCAAACCAATGTACAAAATTTTCAAGATTCATATCACCGTGATAGTCCCTATCTTTATTATCAGACGAAAATAAAAGGTCAGCCCCAGGGACAAAACCTGCTCTGCTACCAGCATGAATTACAATAAACCTAATAATTCAATTTTCAATCACTGTTTTCAATGCTAATGATAAAAAACTCACCTTTTGCCAGTACTTTTGATCTTTTTAACACTTTTAGAGCTTGAATCCTGCCATGAATGTCCTAATATTCCATTCTGGAAGATCCATGTTTCATCTAAAAATACAAATTCAAATAAACCCTGTTTTTTACTTAATATAATCTCTCAAAAATTTAATTCTTTTGACACTTATATGATCCAATTCCATTAGTTTCCTTCTTGGGTCACCTTTCTTAAATTCAAATCCTATCTTGTACAGGACTTTACTTAAGGAACTTCTAGACCCATGATACAGATGCCGGTCAGATAGTTTATTCAGCAATGTATTCAAGTTTATATATTCCCCTCAAACGCAAACTATTTAAGATTGTGCAGTTGAAATAAGGAATTTTACTTACCAGCAGAATACATATCATAAATTACATTTCTTATTTCACACTGCAGAGATTCTCTTAGATCGGTTACTGGTTTTCTGCGTTCATGTGGTCTTCTGGGACTTTGTAGAGCCTCGTTTTTGTTAATAGAAGACGCAATTCTCTCAACAGATGTTACACTGATTCCCAAAACTTCAGAAACTTTCTGCAATTTTAAAAAATATTAAATCTAAATGTTGACAGTCGCAATAGTACCTACCTAGTGGACAATATCAAATAAAAATACTTACATATTTAGCAGGTAGAGTAGGGGCATCATTTTCTTTGTTAGTTGTGAAATAATTTAAAGCCGAAGCTATCATAGCTTTTTCACGGCTGCTGAAATGCTTCGGCATTTTCACCTATGAATTCCTAAAAACTGGAAAAATACAATAAATAACATAAATAACATAAACAAATAAATGCTGCAAAAAAAGTAAATACAATCGTTATAATATCGCTTTAGGGCTTTTCTCAAACAAATTCAAAAATGCTGTGAGCTCTCAACGAGAATTGCAGAGAAATTGAAAATTGGAGGGAAATTCTCCGAGTCACGTATAGAACAAGACCAGACCACAGAATTGCTGACAGTTGAAACCATAGGTGTAGGTATGATGTATTTAAAGGTGCTTGTACTAAAAATAAAACTATCAATTAAGCAATTCTGAAATTCATGTGTATTAATAACATTGACTTTATATTTATATATAAAAAATTATCGTTGATAATGCCGAAAGTGATATATAGGTATTCAGAATATACTTACATAGTTATGTTCGTATATAATTGCTTCTTAGTCTTATTTAAATAAAATATGTCTTTAAACATATATTGAAAATTCAGGCAAAATTTGATCATCTAACGAAAATCTAAAAAAAATAGCGGCAACGTAGCCGCGATCGGACAAGCCAATGCCACAATAATAAAATTCAATTTCACTGTTATAATGCCAAAAAGTCCATATAACATTTAGGAATATTACGTGTCAAATTTGGCAGGAATTAATTACCAAAATGACGTCATCGTCTTTCTTAATTGGACGGGCTATACATAAGTTCACACAAAGTTCATGCTATAAACTTATATTATATATATATATATATATATATATATATATATATATATATATATATATATATATAGATATCTGGGCTAAAGTTCCGAGTAAAAACCGTCTGCATTTATGAAATACTCAATTTTTATTTATGAGGTGTGATTGTAAGTTGATCAATTAAAACATTTCCTGTCAAATTATATACATTTCCTGCATAGGAATTTCACACAATTTTTCTTCTACTGCTCCGGCTCTTCAAACTCTTTTTTCTGTAAAGCAGTTATAAGGTCAAATTGACTGTAAATAAGAATAAACAATATCAAACGCAAACCAATAATAAAATCATAAACATCAAACAACACCTTATTTACTAAATTTGACATTAATCTAAAAAGATTTGATGGATACGAATGGTTCTTTTTATCTGTGACAAATTAAATTTAAAAAACAGTAATTAATCATATGCAATTATTGAATTTATAATTTAAAACTCGCTACTAAAATGAATATTTCCCAATAAATAAATAAATGTGTAAATTCTATATTATAACTGAAACCTCAAACCTGTGCTTTCTTTCAACTCTTGCTCCAATACCTGCTAGCTTCTGCTCCCTTTCCATCTGTCTGCACCTTACTTTGTCAGCTTTCTTTCTGTATTTGCTATTAACTAGAATCGATACTGCTCAACGTCTGCAGCTTGGCTTAACTGCTTTTTGTTTTTGTATTAATGCACTACGATTACTTTTGTGCACACCAGCTTCTTCACTTTTTTAAATTATGAGTGCTTATGGATTAACTTTGCAATCCCAAATTGAAAATTTTGAAAGTTTGAAAAAGTTTGGACAACTTAAATGTCACTTAATAACCACAAAAAAAGTACCCTGTTGCACTGCTAAATTTTGTATCATCCACTTGTCATGTACTTTCTCGCTTTTATAGTTTTTTATTTTGACATAGAGCCAATTTTTCTAACTTTTTAATTCCGCATTCCAATTCCCATTTTGATCTTCTTGCCTATATTTCATTCCCCATATGCTCAATTTTGTAAACTATCTTTCCATTTTCTCATTTACTGTTTCCTGCTCCTCTGGCCACCAGCAATTGAAACAATATGATCATGCGATTGCGCTCTCTATCTTTGTCTTACTGCATGAATTTCAGATAGATTCGTTCGCAGGTTATTTTCTCTCCAAAGTTTGTTCGACAGGTCAAATATAAATTGTATTATTTTTTGTGGAATACTATGTTTTCAAAAGTTATTTACCCCAAAATATTTTAATAAGAAGAATAAGATGCGACTTATTACAACTATTGTGCCAAAAAATATGAATTTCTGGACTATTAAAAGTATGAACTGTCACTTCCCATGTTTGTGTATTGAATTAGGTAAAATTTTAGATTTCAAAATATATATTTAACTTGTTTATTGCATTTTGCATTATAAGTTACCAGTTCATGGTCTGACTTTATTATTTAACTATTTCTATATGGTTACTGAACCTTAACTCCATTTGATGTTTTCATTGTGCTTTTTACATTTTAGAACCACCCTAACAAATTGTCTATTGCATATCAATATTGCCATTTTTATATTACACTAAACATTATTCATTTTGATTTACTATATATGTTTATTTCCATTTCTATATATATAATTTTATAAAAACTGAAGCTTGATATAACAGACCCGGGATCGAATCCCAGACAAGTCAAGGTTTTTTCAATTTATAAAAAAATTTTGGGACAAATCTGGGGATACACTAGTCTCTGATGTAAATGGCAAAAATCTGGGAAACATCCCCTGTAAAATTCTAAAAATATCCATAACTTTGGCTTCAGGTTTGCTGTCTGCAGTGCATTTTCCGTGAAATAAGTCATATAGGTATTAGTGGGGAGCCCATTGCTGCTCCGTCGGTTTGTCTATATGTGCGGTTGTCAAACATGAAATAGGCACATGTAAGGCAGTGTCGTGATAAGTCTGTTATGAATGGTGGGAGGTCTTCATTCTCGTATATTTGTTGAAGTGCTTCTTCCACCGGTATGCTTGGATATAAGGACTTAACATCGAAACAGGCTATGATATCTTCTGGTTCTATGGTTGAGAATACGCGTGAAAATTTCCGAGTTATTAATGTAAGATCTGCGTTTACCACAATAGGTTGTAAGGTACTGGCTAGATATATTTCCAAGTTGTACACTGGCGAGTTGATGCACTAACTAGAGTGGTTCTCCGTCTTTATGGATTTTGGGCAAACCGTAGAGCTTTGGGCATCGACTTTTACCTGGAGATCAGTTTTTCTTTATATCTTTTTCCATGGGTGAATCTTTAATTGTGAATTTCCTTGTTTTCTCTAGGTGCGTAGTCGGGTCTCTGGATGATGGTTTATAACTTGGGTCGTTGAAGAGAAGTTGCTTAAACTAAACTAAAAAAAAACGAAGCACCACTAGAAGAGAAACTACAAAAAAATATAACATGCAACTAATAAACACACGCTAATCTACGCTAAAGAAATAGGAACACAGTTTTGTTAACGTTGACGGCAAGTTCTGATTGCGGCAGTTGATCAGAAAGTTGAGATAGCACAGCGATATACATGTTTTCCTCTCAGTTTTTCGTAGGCCTTCGTGGCTTTGAAATTCACCTTACCGTAGATGTACAACGTCTAGTCGTAGGCTTTCACGGATGGAAAAATATGATGAAATATTTAACAGGGAATACATTCGTTCGTTAGTATGAACCGAGTTTGAAATTGACAGGTGATTTATTTGTGCTGTATATTTATATGCCTTCGTCGGAAGTCGCAGCGCGTCTGATTTGTCGGTGTTGACTTCGCCCCCTTCGTTGTCGTGTTGGGTGGGTCGCTTGTTGACGGTTTTGTTTGGTGTGTGGGTAATTCTGTTTTAATTTGCTGTTGAATAACTGTCTTTCATGACCAACATGACCTCCACCAGACTATAGGAGCAAGTCTAAGAAATTCGATACCAAAAGTTAAGCTAGAAAGCCAAGTATAAGTTGCGGAATGTGCGACAATGTATACGTCGGAAAAACGAACAGGATAATTTCAGCCCGTTTAGATGATCATAAATTATCTGTCAAACAAACGACATCGGCACTGTTCTAACGTCAACAATACTAAGGCCACAAACTCAATTTCGATAGCTGTTAACAGATCGCACAAAGAAAACTGGACAACTAAACAAAAAATAGGGCGCCCTACACCTCTCCAGTACATCGAAGACAGTGACTCAACAACGAGGTAAAATATAATTAGCCACACACCAAATAAACGCGTAAACATGCGACCCACCTGACATGACAGCGAAAGGGATGGAGTCAACAACCACAAATCATCATCCTTTTCAAATATTTCTGTCATACTTTCCTGGAAAATCTGTACTCTCTTTAGCCAGTATTTGCTAACCGGGTGCTAGTTTTTCTCCTAGTACTTGTAATTTCTTCTCCTAGTACTCACTTATCCTGTATACTTTCTTCCACAACTACTTGGTTAACCTATATACTCTTTTCTTTTTCTTGATTCTGCTTCATCTCAAGTTTTTTCTTTCGGCTATAGAAAATTCGACGATGATCGTGAAGAACCCTCCAAAAATAAATGCAATTCGGAAAGGATTACTTTATAACCTAGAAACAAGACAAAGCTGTGATTAGCTCAAGGCGCCATACCTCCTGAGCATGGACATTTGAATCTAGCAGCATTATCCTGTATTGTAAAATGTTGAAAAAGAAAATTATTAAATATGTTGTCGTAAATCTCGTGGGTACAGGTGAATGTTTGTCATTGAATATTTATACATTGTGGAATAGTCAAATGGAATAAATTCGATAACGAATAAACGAGGGCGTGTTGGGAAAAACGTTTGGACACGTCGATTTGTATTTTTAAATGCGCATTTTTTCAACAACAAACAATTTATATAGGGTGTGTTATGTAACAGTGGCCAATACCAACATACTTATTTTAAATGCAAGCCCCTGCATATTATTTATTTTTGAATTTTCCAGAAATTCTACACATGATTCATGTACAATGTCCAACACCTGTCTTCAACTGCCCGAATAACTTCCGGAAATATTTCAGTGTTTTCAGATTTATTACAAAAATTAACATTAAAAAAGACAATTATTTTATTTCACAAGTTCGATACATTACATCAAATACCTAATAAGTAATACTGATTATTTCTTAATAATATAAAAAAACAAAAAACCTTCAACGCCAATGTAGAAAATGTTCAAAATTTTAGCCGTGAAGGTCTTGACAACATGCTAATCTGGTATAAAAATGTCCTAATGTTACTCTCAGGCGTGACTGATCTAATAAAAAATTACAAGAAAAATAATGCAGGGATTTTATAATTATTTTGGAGGAAAGACAAGTTAGACTCTTAAATGGAAATCTTTTTTTAAACCCATCTTCTATGTATCAAATGAAAAGGATCATCATCAAAAATATTAATAATTCATTTGTATTTTTAAAATAATTTGTTTAAAAGATTTAACAATTTATATTTAAAATTTGCCCATTCTCCCCTTTATCTCCCAAACTACTGAGCCTAAAATTCAACAAAAAGTTCATATAGGGCTTTACTGCAAATTTTTTAATAAAACAAAGCTAAAATTTTAATCTTAATTTTTGGTGAAAAATTTTAAAAATAAATAAATATTTTTACAATAATCAAACATCAGATCAAATAAAAAGGCTCGCTTGGGGAATAAAATTGATCAACATTACCCCATTAATTAACTATATCTTTTCTTTTGTAATGCTATATAACATTTAATATACTTTAATCCATTACACATGTATATATATATATATATATATATATATATATATATATATATATATAATTTTCAGATGTAAATACGAGTTGCAGTTTGCAATATTCCAGAATATCTTAATTGCGAACGCTTTAATTTTATGTTTTCTGACTCTGTATGTTTAGAAAAATATAATTTAACACTTCTTTGTGATATTAAAATGCATCAGAAAATCTTTTGCGCTAGTCTTGGCAGTAAAAGATCAAAGGAGTTCGGAGTAGCAGTGAAACTGCTATATTTTTAAAACACGATCTGAGAAAAACATTTTAATAATAATATGTAGTCGCTTTCAGCATTCGAAAGCAAAATTTCCTGTATGTGAATAATGCCATATTCTGTACATTTCATTTATATTTATAGCTACTCTTCCTATTACCAATTCACATTTAATTTTAAATTTGTTAAATAATTAGTTGAACATTACAACTTTGTTTGACTGTTTCGCTCCTAAATATTTAATTAGGTACTAGTTGAAAGCCTGTTTTGTCATATTAATATTTAAACAAGCCAGTTTATAATATCACTGCTGTCTTATCATATAGCTAAGGTCGTTAATGTCTTTAACAACCACTATTTGATAATCTTCATAGAAAACCGTTTCGTTTTCCAGTGCGATACCTGTCCTTTCACACTGACTTGTTCCATATTTTCTAAGTTCCATTTAAATATATATTTTGGACAGTGTTGAATAAAGGCAGCAGCCCTGTCTGGTATTAAATGACTTTGTTACGTAGCTCCTTGATAGTTTTACTCTAGCCGCATTATTGGGTATAGATTCTTTGTTTCTTGTATCAATGTAGTACTTATTTACTTGCTCAAATATCTGGGTATACTACCATACCTCCATTGCCTCATCTATTTCAGACGTAACGTACGTAACAAATATAAAAAATGAGTTGGAGATACTAAACAACAACACCAGTATTACCGGAAAGGCCTTTCAGGGTGTGAAGTATAGAATATCTAAATGGAATGGGTGTGCTCAATGACGTGTGTGTCAGTAGTCAATTCATGTCGTTAGAAACGTTGAGTCGTTTCAAATAATACCGGTTACGTTCTGCCTAAACGAATGTTTTAGTAATTAAACCCAACATTACAGGGTGTCAGAAGTAATATTAAAGTGCCAAACACAAGGTAAAAAAGTGAGTAAGTTGTCAAATGGCCACGAATGAGGCAGTATCTGGAGTAAAGCTGCCAGCGGACTTATAAATTAACGTGCACTTATCAACGAGCTGGAACAATTGATTACAACAGTACCCCACCGGCCATACAATTAGGCAAAAAGCCAGCCGCGATTCAGGCAGCAACCTTCATGGCTGTGATAGGCTCAGATGAGATTTAAATCTACAACAGTTTTATTCTTAGTGATGTAGAAAAAAATTACCGAGAAATCATCAAAGAAAGATATAAAGAATATTTTACGCCAAAGACAAATATATCGCTCGAAAGAGATACATTTTTCAAGATTGAAGAAAATGAAGATGAACACTAACGAGTTTTTGACTAGAATATAAACACAAGCAAGTAAATGTAAATTCGACAATTTACTTGAAATGTTAAACGACAAGATAGTATTTGACATTAGATCCAATCAAATAAGAGAGAAATTATCGACAAAAGATAACCTAGGTTTAACAAGAGCGATAACTATCTGTAAAACGAGCAAACAAACCTCTAAACAATTAGATGTGTTCGAAGTTAAAAGCAAAACAGATAAAGCCTTGCTAGTGAAAAATAATTAAGCCATAAAAACGAGAATTTTGATACAAACCATAAACGCAGAGAATGCCCAGCTTTTAACTAACTGTGCACTTCGTGCAATAGAAGTGGACATTTTGGTAAAATATGCAGAACTAAGAAGAAACATAATAGTAAACAGAAAAATGAGGTAAATATATTAGAAGAAAGCTTAAATCATGAAGATTACATATAAATATATATAATAAAAATTGGACAGAAAATAAATACAAGCTAGCAAGGTAAAGTTTATAGTCAAGCTACATACAAGAGCAAAATGCAATGTCTTACCAAAACACTTGATGGACAAAACAAAGTCAAGCCTGAATTCAAGTCGAACAAGAAATCTAATAAGTTACACAGGTGATAAATTGATTCTTTTAATTCAAGCAGAGCTACTACCCACCTAAATTAAACAATGAAAAATAAGATTGTATTTAAGGTAGTTCAAGAAAAAGTTACCCCAGTCATAAGACTTAATAGCTGTGAGAAACTAGGGCTTATAGCAAGAGTCAACATTGAGAGAAGTCAATGTACAGACGATATATTTGAAGCTTTACGCTGTTGTAAAGATTATGAGTGTGATATAGAGCAAATAGAGAACCTAGATTAAACAACCAAGAAGAATTCCACATTCTATAAGAGATGAGATAAATTAAGAACTTAATAGAATGGTGGTTAGATGTTATTCAACTAGAAACACAGCCTACTCCTGCTCCGAACCCTACGTAGTAGTCAGACCTTAAACTAACTCAAAATGACAGAGAGGGAGAGAGTTAAAGACAGCTGCGCTTTTTGGCGTGATAAATATACACTACAACCATCAACGGAATTGTACCAAATATCAAAGTAAGTTATTAAACTGTTTTCGTTTAGAGTTAGTTGAAATCAGGTCTTTTTTAAACATAAATTATAGCTAACAAAATTAAAGCAGGTCCTCTCACCTTTCATTTTGTATTGCGTACTTCGTTCTGTAATGTGGTTGAATTTTGACATTGTATGTTAGACGAAGATTCCAGCCATGTCATATAATTTTACAGTATTTCTTGTTTTGTTGTTTTGAATATTGTTTTAGTAAAATTTTACTCTCCCCTTTATTTCAACAACTCTGTATATGCAACTAGTTCTAATATTTTTAAAACCCATCTCTGTATAACAAGAATTATACTTCATCCTATAATTCAAATATCCTGACTGCTTATGGTTATATAACAAATTTTTGATGCACCTCATATAACTATAATTCTACTCCAACGTATTTCAATTACCTTGTATACCTAACTACTTATGTTCCACACTATTTAATATTTTTGAACCACCGTGTAAAACTAATAATCCTACCCCGCCGTATATTTTAACCATCCTGTATATGCAACGGCTTCTAACATTTTTTGAACTCTGTAATTATACTCTTCCGTATATCAACTATACAGAAATCCTTATAAAATCACCGTCTTTCACATCAGAGCAATTTTCTCAGAAACTACTGGACCGAAAAGACTGAAATTTGGTAACAGTTTATAGTTTGGTGATCCGATCAGGAGTACATATCGTAACTGAAGAAATTCTGATTTTAAGGGTGTTGCAGGGGGCAATTTTACAAAAATCGACAATTCCCCGTTATCTTCGATACTATTGAGCCAAAAATTCTGAAAAAATAGAGGATACAGACCGTCACCCAAAGTTTACGGAACTATAAGCAGACACTCTTAATGTTAATTTTATTGGCAAAATATAGAATTAAATGAAAAATTTACAAAAATTCAAATGCCGTGATGTTATATATCAAATGAAAGGGTTCATTCTGAGTAACACAAATATATTTGTTACATATTTTAAAAATTACTAGTTTAAAAGATATTAAGAAAAATATACAAAATTTACCTATTCCCTACTTTATCTCCGAAACAATAATTATTCATCCCGTTTATTTCCGGAAGTATAAATCCTAAAATTTTGAAAAAATAGGAGTATATGGCTTTACAGGAAAAATAAGGAAAAAACCCTATTATTAATTTTGGGGGGGTAAATTAAACAATTAAACGGAAAAAAAAAAGAATTAAACTATTTAAAATGCATCATGTAATATATCAAATGAAGGGCTCATTATGGGAAATAAAAATATATTTTTTAAATCTTTTTAAAATAAATTGCTAAAAAGACATCAACCAAAAGATAAAAAAAATTCCCCTTTATCTCAGAATCTATATGACCTGAAATTTAAGTAATATAGAGTTCGCCGTAAGGTAAGTAACATTTGTATTTTCTAACTCTTGAAAAAACCCCTTATAAGCGTGGGCGAAACGTTGGAAAACTTTGTTTAAATGTTTTGAGATATATAAATAGATTAATTCGAAAAAATGAAGCGGTTCAAATCCGGAAAAAGCACAATCAGCTATGGCTGCGAAAACCTACGTTCTCATTTGACAAACCTCTACGGAGAGGTTATCGCTCAGCAAACATCTTTATTTTGTAAACTTCGTCACCAACGTGTTAGGATCCTGTCATCATTAACTTTTCTTAAGCGTTGTCGTGATCATAAAATAATTCCGAAGTTCCTCAAAACAAAACATCTAATCAACACGAGTTCCTCTCGCAAAATTCTAGAACGAGCTAGTTTTGCTTTATTACGAGATCGCATCCAAGCAACTAGACGTGACCTCGATGTTCTTTCTAAAGACCTGCTCAAATTACATCTTTATCTCGCGCGAAGCTTGTCAGCAACAGATTGGGACACAGTTGATAGAATTTCATATTGCCAGGCCAGAATCAAAACTCAAACGATAAAGAAATTTCGGTTATTATACTCTAAAGCCGCAGAATACCATAGGTTAGCAAATGGTGTAAAAACAGTGGTAAACCTCTCTTCGCACACATTAACTCCAGACGAAAAATTCGTTCTCTCAACAGGAAGCAACTCTGCGGTTGCCTCTAGAAAAATCCCCATCGAACACATAATCAGCTCAACTAAATTGTCTATCCGAATACTTCCAGAACCCGAAGCCGACAGCATACAATTTGAAACGAATAAAATTCTCCGAAATGCAAAACCACCGTCATCAAACATCCCCAGAACTGAACGAGTCGCCCTTAGCAATCTCCGGGAAAACCGTGCCATTGTCATTCTTCCGGCAGATAAAGGCAATGCAACGGTTGTCCTAGATTTTCCAGGATATGTCAATAAGGTACTTCAAGATGGATCCTATTCTTCCATTCATCGTGATCCCACTCCCAAAATAGAATGTGAAATAACTTCATTGACATTAGAATCGAACATTCCCAAAGCAACACAAAAACATCTAGTTCCTCGTAATTGCAGTTAGTTTTGATGTGACAGGACTGTTCACCAAAGTTCCCATCTCAGACTCCCTATCAATTATTAAAGATCTGCTGTCGGAAAACAGACAAACCTTAGATTTACTCATGTTGATCGAAAAATGTCTTACGTCCACATATTTTCTTTTTCAAAATATTACATGCAAACTCTTGGTACCCCCATAGGTTCTCCGCTATCATTAGTAGTGGCAAATATCTTTATGGAAGCCGTTGAAGCAGTGGCTCTGGAGTCTTCAAGACACAAACCTAAAACTGGTGAGATCTGTTGATGACACTTTTGTCATCTGGTCACATAGACAAAAGGCTCTCCAATTATTCTTTAAACACATTAATACCCAACATTCAACCATCAAATTCACGATGGAAATTGAGTCCAATGAATCCCTGCCCTTCCTGGACGTGTTGGTTGCACGAATGCTAAATGGTGGCCTGGACCACTCTGTATACAGAAAACCAACACACACCGACAGATATCTTCACGCCCGGTCCCATCATAATCTATCTCAGAAACGGTCAGCCGTGAACTCCCTGGTGCATCGAGCTATGTCAATTTCCGAAGCCAAAAGTTTGAGAAGAGAATTAGCTACTAAACAACGGCTATAGTAAACGAGAGGTTCGCAATTCAATTTCTCCTCACCAGCAAAATCAGCTCTCACTTGAACTTTACAGGAAACATAAGGAGAAACCCCTGCTGCTAAGTTAGGGGAGTAAATTACACAATTAAATATAAAATAAACAAAAAATCAAACGCATCATGTAATAGATCCAGTGAAGGGCTCATTATGAGAAATGAAAATATATTTTTTTCATACTTAAATAAATGTTAAAAGGTTATTTAAAAATAAAACATTTAAAAAAATATATATAATCGACTTCCAAATATAACTAAAAAGTTGAAAATAATTATGACAAAATACAAACCTAGACAATAAATAAACTATTCAATGTTGTTAAATACCTAAACACTAAGTAAAATATGTAAACAGTAAAAGGTGCTCAGTCTGTACTAATTAATTACCTACCAATCTAGTATATTTTTGAAGTCGGTGCAAAGCAAATCTGAAATCCTGCCTTGCGTACTTTTCTACAACTTCATCAAACTTGATTGTTGCTTGGCACCGACTTCAAAAATATACTAGATAGGTAGGTAATTAATTTGTACAGAATGAGCACCTTTTACTGTTTACATTTTTCACTTTGTGCGTAGGTATCTGACAACATTGAATGTGTTATTTATTGTCTAAGTTTGTATTTCGTTATAATTATTTACAACTTTTTAGTTTTTCAACTCGGGTAGTTTTTATTCTTTGTTCTTTATTTTTTATTTTGTATGTATAACCTTAATAGACCAGGAAATATCGAAAACCCCAACATATCAGAATGATACATTTTCATTTAAATTGACAGGTAAAAGGTTACGAACAAAATGAACTGGTACGCGTTGACTTAATAAGCCAAAAATATGTTTACCTCACTGACAAGACAGACGATGTCTTGTTCAAACGTTTTATAAAGATTGTAATTATTTGGACCGTTTTGATGACATTATATGAAAGAAATCATTAAAATATCTAACGCCATCACGCGTACAGCTAACACAACTTAACCTCTGAGTAACATGTGAATATATCTGTATACTTTAAGCTTAAATGAGTTAAATATAAACTTCAAAGTGTGTTATTTAATAGAAAGAACGGCCATTTTAGTAGCGGAAATTTGCTCTGTAAACTAATTGTTTCAAAGACGAAATGAATCAGTTTAATTTCATTTTCCTTTTATTAAAACACTTTGTAATAATTCCACCTCACAATATATCTCAATCACTCTGTTTACTACCTTATAAGTATCACATTATTGTAAAATTTTTAACCACCCTGTATAACAATTATTCTTCTCCGTCCTATATTTCACTATTACATATTTATGGACCACACTTTTTAACATGATAAATTAGTTATTTTATATATCGATATGAATTCGACCGGTGCCTTTAAAATCGGTATTTGTCAGGTAACGCGACAAAACTAAAAAAAATCATGAAGAAATCCTAGAAAGGTTGATGAAAAACTTAAAGATGAGTTAGAAAATCTTATCACTAACATAGATGAAAAGCAAGAGTTTAATTGTGCGGTTATTCTAAATATTTGAGGAAAAACAAGAACAAACTGAATGGAAGAGACATCTTAAAATATTTTAAGAAAAACAAGAACAAAGTGAATTAAAGGGACAGACAGATAAATTTAAAAAACAGCAAATTGAATTAATGCAAATAGTAAAGCAGGTCAATGAAGCAGTTAATCAGAGAATGCAAATAGTTCAGGCAGATATAAAAGAGATAAACGATGACATTAAGATCTCAAAAACCACCGTGGATACTTCTGAAACCATAATAGATGACATCAATTCCATCCAAATTCACGTAGAAGTTGAAATCAGTTCAATTAAAAAAACAGTACAAGGTGAAGTACAAGGTCAAATCAGTGCCATCCAAAACAAAGTGCAAACAGAAATTAAAAAAATGAAAGACCATTTGCAGAGCGGGAAGTACCAGAACATCGTCCGTACCAAAGGTTCCTTTAGAAAACCACCCACATTTGATGGTAGTTCATCTTGGGCTATGTACAAACGGCAATTTGAAGTCGACGCTGCAGCTAATGGCTGGGACACCCAAGAAACAACCCAACAATCCTAGACAAAATATACAGCAATCAATCCTTGAGTGCAACTAAGTGGTAAAACACAAAAATCTGGAAAGAGTCTTCAAGAATTCGAAGCAGAGATTCGACGTTTACAACACTTGTCCTACCCAGACCTACCAGAGAAAACTAACAATCAATTAGCCTCACAGAGTTTCATAAACGATATCAGAGATGTTGAAGTACAAAGAAATCTAAGACTTAGTGGGATCAACAAAAGTAATGAAACTTTGCACGGGGCTTTGGAGGTAGAGGCCGTTATAAACATGTCCAAGAGGAGGGTACGAGCAGTTTCCTTCAGCCAGGAAGAGTCAGAGTCACCCTTTCAAGCGTTGTTGACTGGAATGAACAAATTACTGGAACGGTCAAAAAGAACTGAAACGAGAGGTGCCTGTTTCCATTGTGGATGGACATGACATTTTCAACACGACTGCAGAGTGAGGCTATCTAAACCATCACCATCCAGGGGTAACCAACCAAGCAACCACATGTCCAGGAAACGTCCACCAGCCCCCAGAACAGTATCCATTGGGAGATTTGGCCGACACGGACGAGCAATCACCATTACATTTGACACCGTCGCCGCTGCGCCCTATGCCAGGTCCAGAGTTTTGAGGTCATCAGAAATACAGCCAGCTAACAACCACATCCAGTTAAGAGAGTCACCGGTGAGTCCATGTCAATACAGGGTGAGGCAGATGTAGCACCACAGATAGGAGACACCAGAATCTGGCATAGGGTCCTGGTAGCGGATATTGGGGACGATTTTATACTGGGTATGGATCTAATTAGACAAGATTGCCGAGATATGATGTTCTCCGTTTCCTAAAATTATAGCAAAATCCTAAACCGGAATTCCTGGTCGAACGGAAAACATTATTCATAGGCTGCTAGAGAGAAATCCTCAGCGCTGCGTTGGAATGGTGGAGCCCGTACATTCAACTCAGGACTACTTAGTTGGACGGGCTATAGTTAAAACCGGACGAGGTATACCAATTAGAGTCCTGAATATGTTCAACAACGACATAAGAATTGCCAATAGTCAAGAAATATCAAGAAGCGTACAAGACATCGGTAAAGGGTCCAGTATAGCGTTTCTTACATCTTACATCAGAAGAAGAGCAGAAAGCCAAGCAATTTATCGCAAGACACTGGCAAATTTTTAATAGTCAAGATGGTACTACAGGTCGTACAAACAACGTACAGCACCGAATAGATATTGGAAACGCTCAACCTATCAGAATACCACGTATGCTACTACCATTGGGGCAACAACAGGCAGTCGACGAAAATATTACATGTTACAAACAAGTTATTGAGACATCCATCAGTTCATGGTCTGCATCCGTTGTTTTAGTAAAAAGAAAGATGGAACCAACCGTTTTTGCGTTTATTACAGGATATTAAACGATGCTACGAAGAAATACAGATCTCCACTTCCTCGAATCGATGACACACTGACCGTACCAGCAGGATCCCGTTGGTTGTCCACACTAGACCTAAAGAGTAGATACTGGCAGATTGGACAACATGAAAACTCACAGAGAAAAGACAGTGTTCTACACCATAAAAGGGCTGTTTCAGTGCACGGTCATGCCATTTGGGTAATGTAATACCACATTTGAGAAGCTAATGGAATATGTACTGAACGAGTTGACATGGAAAACATGCGACGACATTCTGGTCATGGGTCACACATTCGACGAACATCTGAAGAACTTGGGGAAAGTACTGTCAAGAATTCAGAATCCCAACCTGAAACTCAATCCGAAAAAGTGTTCCATGTTTCAAAAAAAAAAGAAGTATAGCTTTTGGGCCACGTCGTTTTCGAGTCAGGAATCCGTACCAACCTCTACATCGGCAGAGCACTGAAAAAGAGACCTTCCGTTAAAATCAGGATTGTGAAACATCGTTTAGACGACTGAAGGCGGCACTAAGTTCCAGTCCAATTCTAGAGTTTCCTACACAGTTCAACAAGTTCATCTTAGATACCGACGCCAGCAACACAGGTTTCGGGGCCGTTCTATCACAGGTGCATGATGGTGAAGAGCGAGTGATCAAGTACTACAGCCAGGAAAGAAACTTCTTGCAATAATCAGGGCTGTAGACCATTTCCACAAATATCTCTATGGTCGTCATTTCCTAATCACAACAGATCATGCCGCACTCAAATGGCTGTTGGACATGAAGAAACCGGAAGGACAAAGCGTTTATCATACTATTGTATACATTTTGTTACACCGTCAGAAAATAGAGATTTGAACGAACAAAAAGCCGACTGACTTTTTGAAAAAAAGTATATATTTTGACATGAGAATATTCGATTGAAAATTTGGGTCCTTTTTCGATATTAAGTCAAGAGAAAGTGAAAAAAATAAATATTTCAAATAAAAAAATTACAGTGTGCTTGGGACATAAAATAGTTTTCACCAAATTTTGCGAATTTTTTTGTAAAAGATAAAATAAACCAAAAACTTGGTTTTTTGAATTTGTAATATACATTTTGACGTTATGTGAAAAAAATGTAAATTCAAAAGTTGTAGTATTTTTATTACCTAAAACTTTGCCTCTTAACATTTTTCCATAGGACTTGTAGTTTTGCCAGAAATCGAGATAAACCGTTTTTTAACTTTAACTTTTAATTATTATAATAGGTATGCAGCACTAGTGGCTAATAGAGTCGGACGGATCTTGATTAACTGAATAATATAACAACAGTCTATGAAAAAAATTAAAATTAAACTGAGCCTTTTGTTTGGCATATACCGGTACCAAATTCCAATACATAAGTATAGTTTTGATAGTTGTTCAAACTATATAAACCTCAATATTTAAAACGCTGCGGTGATTATATGATTTGTAGTTGTCGATTTACTGCTCAGTATTTATTTGCAGTTGTTTCGTACTAGGGTCATAACTGTTAAACATTTCTCCCGCTTGAAAGACAAAATAGGAGATAAGTTAATAAATGTCAGAATAGGACTGTAATCATGCAGCCGAGTATACAATAATGTAAAATAAAAAGATTAAATATCTGAACAGCCAGCAAATTCTTAACTGTTCACCAAAAAACATTGGCCTAGTACTTAATTTTGAAACACAAGTTTTCCATTAAATCCTTCTATAAGATTAAAAACCCATTTAACTCATAATTCACCTAATTATTCAACATTATTCGAATCTAAATACGAAAGTGACTATATCTATGCTTTATACGAAAACATTATTCAGATCACAGTATCAAGTATTTACATTAAAACTTCCCTATTGACATGTCTCTCTCCTACAGTAATTCAAAAGACAATTCTGTTTCTGTACCTCCCTTTGTTCTAACGGAATACGGCTTCGATTTCCCGCAGAATTACAAAGCATAAAACAAATATCAGTGTATATTTCGCAGCTGAAAGACGAATCTTTGCTCCTTTTGTTTCTCTAAAACGGTATAAACTTAATTGGTTTGTTTGCAATTCTAAAGAAGGTAGCTACCTCTGTCAGAGTAAACGTTAAATGGAGAATATTCATTTTGAGAGAGATATATGAAGAAGATGTAAATCAGTGAGCTTGAAATTAGACTGTTTCGAATAAGAATGTTGTTCTCGATATGTTATCATTTAAATATCTTCTATACTATTAAAAATTGTAGTTGTCGGTTTGTTTGCTTTTTTTTGTTGCAAAGCCTAAAGTTTGAGTTAAAATCAGGTATATATTTTATCTCACTACATTGACAGAAAGTACAGAAAAAGTAGATATAGCGAAAATATTTCTATTCAAAATTCTGAATGTGCCAATGTAACTAATTCGATTAAAAAAAATCAAGTGATATATCAAGCGTAATTTTAAGTTTTCCATATAAATATTAGGGATTTCTTCGTATTTTTCCTCTAAACAAAAAAAATAATAAAGGGGGAATATTTTTGTTAATAAATTTTAAAATATTCTTTTTTAAAAATATGGAAAAAATATATTTGTATTTGTCATAATGAGCGATTTGATTTGATGTATTACATGATGCGTTAGAAATAATTTTAATTTTATGTTTTCCATTTAATGCTGTAATTTGGCCCCTAAAATTAATATTAGTGGTTTCTCCTTATTTTTCCAGTAAAGTTAAGGTGAGTTCCTATATCCCTATTTTTTGAAAATTTTTCGGATTATAGTTTCGGAGATAATGTAGGGGGGAATGGGTAAAAATCTTCATATATTTGTTAATATTTTTAAAACAATTTATTTTAAAAATATGAAAAAAAATATATTTCTTTTCGCCATAATGAGCCTTTTATTTGATATATAATATGTTAGAAACAATTTTAATTTTATATTTTCCATTTAATTCCGAAATTTGCTCCCAAAACTAATAGTAGTAGTTTCTCCTTATTTTTCCGGTAAAATTCAGGTGACACCCTATATCTCTAATTTTTTTCAAAATTTTCCTTTTTTTAGTTTCGGAGATAATCATTAAATAGCTGCATATATACAATGTGGTTGACATAAGGGGAAGTGGAATTAGTTATATGGGGTGGTTCAAAATATTTATATTGGGTGGACCATGAAGAGTTGCCTATAAAAGGTGGTTGAAAAACGCGGGTATTGTAATTATATTTATACAGGGTGGATAACAACATGTTATATTGTTTGGATCATAATTATTTGCATATACAATGCGGTTGAAATAATGGTAGTAGAGAATTATAGTTACACAGGGTGGATAAAAAATCATTAAAGTAGTATAGTTAACGTGGTCCCAGGACACTTTTCATGTTTTAGTTGAAGATGGCATGAGGTGGTTACCATGAGATCACATAGCTAGATGTGTCAAGTCTGCTGAAGAATCAGAAATAACCAGTAGGTGACAATTATATCTGTGACACTTTGATTTTTATTAGGTTGCAATATATGTGACACTTTTGATTTTTATTAGGTAGGTGGCATTAATATGTATGACAATTTTTATTTTTCAAGTGACACTTTTAATTTTATTAGGTGACATTATTATTTGTAAAACTTTTGATTTGTCAAGACAAGTGTCGTCAAAATTTGTTTTATTGAGACAAATGTCAACTAGTAACTCCTGATGCGAGCAACATCTAAAACACACATATCACGCATGATGTGAGTGATATTTTAAACACTCAGTTCACTCGTGATGTGAGTGATTTTAATATTATTGTATAACTTATGTATAGACTGGGACTGGGGATAGTGTAAATTAATTTTTATAATTAGGAAAATAAAAATGTGTGTAATATTTAATTTTGTTTATTATTTATATTCATTTATATAAGTTTATATTATAGGCTAAATAATTTAACATAACTAGATACATTTACCATCTTTGACTTTCGTCAAAATCTTCCCAATTTGTTTGTGTTAAATTAACTGGGGGTGTGTTGTGTGAATAAGCTTCCCCCCGTTTTTTTTTTCCTGATTCATCTGTTGATGCAGTTACAACTATTTGATTCTGTAACACTTCAACTTTCCTTTTTCGAGGTCTTTCAACTGGTAGAGGTTGGCTTATTGGTAGTGGTGACGGTAGTGGTATTTGGGTTTGGTCTTCTTCCTCATCTTGGGAAAAATTTATATGTAATTTTTCCAAATTGTTTTGTGTTTTGCCGATTCAGGGTTAGCAGAAAGTTGAACCCTTGTACGTGCCGATTTTACGCAGTTAGAGAAAAATTGCTGATTTTGCCGTCCTTAATGAAAATTTTGTTCTAGAATTTTAAATTCCGAAGAAAGATACGGGCGTAGAATACGTCGGGTAATGCCGGAAGACTCAGCCAATCGAACAATGAAAAACTCACGAGGTAGGGGGTTTTGTTGTTTCGCGAAGATGGTACCAATATTGGAGGAGGAAGTTCACAAGGAAAAGGTCCAGAGAATTTCCAAACTAGTTCGGGGCCGGAACTCAAGAAAAGGAGTCGTACGTGGCGCGACGGATTTAGGGGACATAAAAAAGGGTGGAAACCAGACTACTAAGAGAGGAACGTTTCACCTGTCCAAATAGGGCGCTAGGAAGTAAACTAAAGAGTTATTATAAAATTTATCGCCGAGGGACGGGAAACGCGAGAGTCGCGAGTGTTATTTGATTAGTGTTTAGCTAGCTAGAAATTCAGTGAGGTATAATTTCTTTTGATTCACAGTTAACCTTTTGGGATTAAAGGATAATTCGCATTCGGTGAGTACTTTTACATTTTCCTAACCGAGGATTGTTAGTGCCAAAACCTGTGAGTTTGTCCGTAGAGTTGTAGGTTCAGATTCTGAACCCAGGGTAGAGGTTTCTTAGACCAGCAAACGGCCGGGAAGAGACCTCGTGATAGGGACGAAGTAGCGTCGGAGTACGCAAAGCTAGATCGTAAACTGGTAAAGATTTTATCTGACTCCCTGAGTCGGCAAAAGGAACGAGCGGCCAAAAATCTTGTTTTCTTGTCTTGTGATATCTAGTTTAAATTTGTTTTGTCTTAATTTGTTTTTTTTATATATTATATATTCCTGGGGATTTACTCATATATGCGTTGGATAAACTGATGGCTCACCAACGTTTGTCGATATAACTGAAGACCTATTGTAGTAGGCACCGATAGTGCTTAAACAGGGTGGAATTGTACATGTCATTCCCAGGATTAGTGGGTGTAAGTAATATTGTGTTCCATAAAGTTATTATCGTATTTTCTTGGGTTAATTAAAAACCATAATCCTGTGGAGTTACAGTTGTTTTGTGAGATTGTTCAACTAACAATATTAAAACTTTTTTTCCTTTTGTCTTTTAGTTACATTGTGGGTTGGTTTTATTGTTTCTAAGTTTTTTCAATTTTTTTTTCAATATATGTGTTTTTTTTGTTGTTTACTTTTAACTCCTTCCTTCTTCTCATATAACCACCAGCATTTGCTGTAAACCCCAAGCAAAATTAATACATGCCCGAATGAGGGATGTAAAAATCCTGATTCCCCCTCCCCTGAAAGTCTATATCACATAGACTCCTTTTTTTTTCTTCCCCATGAAAGGTTATCATAACCATTCATTAGTTTCGTGGACAAGTCGTTAAATGCAAGAAGGGTAAATCTTACGTAGAATTTTCTATTCTAAAATGCAAAGATCTATTTTTTGTCCGAATGTGAGATTACAATTTATTTGTTGCATTAGGGAGATAATTTTAATCTCCACACGTAAGATTTTCCTATATGACATAATGGCGGTAAACATAAACCAATTTTATTTTTGAAAATAAATGCAAAATTTTAGTTTCGAGATTAGAGTCCGAGAAACATAGATAACTCAAGCAAAATGCTTACTAACGTTATATAAGCGCCGCAGAAATAAAAAGATGATATGGTATCCTATGCATTGTAGCATAAATGCAATGTTAATTCTGGAAAAATTATGAAATATTTTACTAAATGTAATGAGATAAGTATTCAGACGACTTAGAGTATTTTGAAAGACAGTAAAGTAGATGAAGAGATATTTTTTAAGAGAAGAAATTATTTCCATGATTAAAAATAACTAATTCAATACCGGATATGATAAAATACTGTAAACTATATAAATAATAAAAGGTAAACGTACGGAGTATTGTTTGCTAAAGGAAGGTACGCTGTCAACAATTTTGTAGTGTCAAGAATACGACCTCAGCATAAGCTGTATTATATTTGAACGAAGAGCGAATAATTATTGCAAAGATTTTAGTGCTACGAGGCATGATTATAAAGAGTATGACATTTTGAAGTGCTAATGTTTTTGAGTAGGTACAAGATTTATCACAGGGATATACAAGTAAAAATAAAGATAGTTGGAAGGGTCTTTAATGAGTAGTAAAGAGGAACGTTGTATTCAGCTCTTGATAACAATAACTGAGTAAGCTTTAGAGAAATTTGATTTAGTTTTGGAAAATGGATCAGTAATTGAGTCAGTCTTTTGATTATTTTTTAAAATAAAGTAAGATGGAGACATGCTCACCAGTAGTGAGCTGAGAAAATTTATTTAATAGATTTTTTTTATTTTGATTCACGATTTATAGGAGTCAGTGATGGACTCACATACCCAATATTCTTCAGATATTGGATGAAGAGTACTCACAAATGTTTGCTATGAGCCAGGGCAATCATTTGGAAGAATATAGGAAGGATTTAATTTTGGTGAATTATAAAACTGTTAGAGATAAATATTTTGTTTTTTTTATTTGGATTATAAATAAAACTTAACAGATCAAGTTCAGGCATTTGAGATGTTTTTTTGAAATGGGGATATTTATATATTGTAATTGATTTGGGATAATTATTTTGAATTTTTGATTTTGGTATTGAATATAGGGAGTCATTTATATAAATAAGTTTATTTTAATTTGATGATTTTTGATAATATTATTGGGAACATGTCCTTAGAAAATGTTTAATAACATTGTTACTTTTGATTTTTATTTTGATTTTATACTTTTGGTACCTTAGAGAATGTGTGTATGTTTTTTTTTGGAAATAACTTTGGGTTTATTTTTTTTGGTTATTGCAATTAATTGGTTTTATTGTAATATGATGTAATTTAAAGACTTAAAAAATGGTCTTTTGTATGGCTTCAAGAAAGAAGTCCTCAGTTTCATAGTCATGGTCATGGAGATGCAGAGATCCTAATGCAGATCTCCTACTAGCGCTTAGCTAAAATGATACGATTTATGAAGCCATGTACAGGGTATGGTCAAAAAGTTGGTAACCCGCAGTTCATACTACGGTAATAGAGGTACGCGTAGTGCCCATGAACAGATTCACGTCAGTGCGTGCAAGGACAATCGTGCATTTCGAAATGCAAAGTAAAGCGTTATAAGGTCGCGAAAGGGCTTAATGGTTCGAAAGTTTGAAAGACGGTACGGTAAAATGTCGCGAAGTTCGTCGCGCAAAATCCATTCAAACACGGAAATGAACATCGTAATTTGTGGCAGAAGATGAAGTTTTGGAACCAGAAGTGGCTTGAGAAAAATCAGTACTATTCAGTCAAACGTGTGCAAGTTAACACCGATGATCAAGGTTATCTAGGAGAAAAAAAGGTTTTATTTAATTTTGGTAAATAAGACGACAGGCTGTAGAAAAAAAAATCGTCCAGATGTAATATTGGTGTAGATACACACAGGTTAAAGTATATCTACACAGCGAGTCGAAATGGATCGATAGAATCCAGATGAAAATTAATTGTTTGGATACCAGAGTTAGATATCGACGATGTTCACTTCCAGAGTGGAAGCCAGGACTTCTGGGAAAAGTCCAGGAGAATTTTGCTTAGTGTGGCTACCGGGTCCAGGTAGGGCTACACCGGTTTCAATGATGGAGCAATGGAGCGTTGTTATAAAAGATGGCAGAAGCCATGAAGAATTTTTGGTTCCCGGACATAGGAATCGGTTTGCGTAAGAAAAGGCATTTGCGTTGATAAATGCAGACGATATAGCGATATAAAGATAAAGATGATAAAATATTGGTGCGAGAGAAAAGTGCAACTTTGTCAATAGATTTAAGTATAAATGCGACAACAGAAATTGTAATGAAAATTTCGCTTTACGAGGGGAGCTCGAAAAGTTTTGGAATTTTTCAGGAAAATTCAAGGCTACTGAGCCTTAAATTTTTCGAAGGGGAGAATGATATAACATCCCGAGGATGTTTACAAGAATTCATAAAGCATTTTTTTATTCTCTTATCGGATATATGTTATTTAATATTTCTTCACGTAAGTAAACTAAAAACCTTTTGCGTCGTATAGAAAAATTACGCTCGTATTGCAGAAAATGAAACATGTCGCTAAAATTGTAAAATTTCACACAATGTATACCCCTTGCATATATTGCGAAACCCATTTTCCATGTATAATAATTATATTTAAACAATGAACAGTTTATACATAACTTATTCGCGAAGATGGTACCAATATGGGAGGGGCCAAAGTTCACGAGGAAACTAGTTCGGAGCCGGAACTCAAGAAAAGGAGTCGTACGTGGCGCTACGGATTTAGGGGACATAAAAAAGGGTGGAAATCAGACTACTAAGAGAGGAACGTTTCACCTGTCCAAATAGGGCGCTAGGAAGTAAATTAAAGAGTTATTATCAAATTTATCGCCGAGGGACGGGAAACGCGAGAGTCGCGAGTGTATTTTTGATTAGTGTTTAACTAGCTAGAAATTCAGTGAGTTATAATTTCTTTTGATTAACAGGTAACCTTTTGGGATTAAAGGATAATTCGCATTCGGTGAGTACCTTTACATTTTTCTAACCGAGGAGTGTTAGTGCCAAAACCTGTGAGTTTGTCCGGCAAACTCCGAGGTTTCCCTATCACGAGGTCTCTTCCCGGCAAACGGCCGGGACGAAGTAGCGTCGGAGTATGCAAAGCTAGATCGTAAACTGGTAAAGATTTCATATGACTCCCTGAGTCAGCAAAAGGAACGAGCGGCCAAAAATCTTATTTTCTTGTCTTGTGATATCTAGTTTAAATTTGGTTTTGTCTTAATTTGTTTTTTTTATATATTATATATTCCTGGGGATTTACTCATATATGCGTTGGGATAACTGATCCATTCAAACTTAACTACTCTACTTAGTTCATTCAAACCACAAGTACAAACACACGTCATCCTTCTCAAACAAATATCAGCCACAGTAAACTTGAAATATCACGAAATCTTCGCGGACACGGAACTACACTTAAACGACAGAAACGCGGAGTTATTAATTTGGAAATCAATAACTGGCACTCTGGATGCAAACGACGGTCAATATTTTAATAATTGTATCAACAAGATTACGGCGATCATGACGAACAAGAAATCGAAAATCTACTGAAAAACCATACCCTTAATGATGTATTATCGGCAATATCTTACGCTTGTATTAGAATGTTACATAATTCAATCATTACACCGGCAGATTTGGTCGACTCACTTCAAATCATCTCTCACTCTTTGCACAAAAGCAATTTGTCATTATCTATTAATGCCCATAATAGTGCACAATATATCGACATTATCGAATTGGAAGCATTTCAATTAGACACGAAAATAATTTTTGTATTAAGAATCCCCTTAGTAAACCCTGAAATTTTTACCCTTTTTCGTTTATATCCAATTCCGATACTTGACGACCGAACAGAGTTTCATCCCATTTTATCAACCGGAACCAAATATATTGCGAAAAATGATGATTCAGTTTTGTATACTACATTTCGGAACTTGGACAATTGCAAGTCCTTAAGCCAAGTTCAATGGATATGTTCAGACGTTCTCCCGTATTCTATAGATAATGATTCAACTTGTGAGGCCCAACTGTTGAAGCAGTCCACCTTCCTTCCAAAGGTTTGTCAGACTTCTATATTCAACGCCAAGGACTACAATTTTACCTATCACCATTACAACAAACTCAGTCCTAAATTTGCAGACCGATTGTAACGCATTCATTGGCAACACTCGAATTCATTCAAGCAAGCTGATCGACAATTTCCAAAACATTACCTACAAGAGCCATCCAATTCAAATACCGTACAACTGCTGCAAATCTATACCACCGAAAATCTATGTCCAAGATCTAAAGCCACTCAGACTAAATAAGATCGATGCAGACGACTTCAACATAGCTCAACATAAATTGAACCAATATTCAGAAGAGCTAGACAAATTAATAAACCAACCGTTTATTAAAAAACACATGCCATGGTTCACAAGTTTATCAATTAAATTAATCGTTTTATTGATCCTTATCTACATTTTCTATAAATGCAAACCAAGAAGACAATTCAGTTTGTTAGCCATAACAACAACCGACGACCGTCACCTTCACCAATGCCATGTAGTCAAGGCAGAAACTTCAGATTCCTCCCCAGACGACGTCCAAGTATTCGACTCCAGGAACCCATCGAAGATACAGAACTCACAAAAATGGTTTGAAAAGTTGAGGCACAGCATGAACTTTTTCAGGATAAATGAAGTTGTTATATAAGTATTTAAAAAGACTTTATATTAAATTATAAGGTCAAATACCGTCATTATTCTCACATTGTAATATGATACTTGTTAGTCATTTTTATCACGTTCAACTTTTTACATTTATATTTGGTAACCAAAACTGTACACGTCTTAGTTTTTCAGTTCACATAAAACCTGATGATCATCCATTTTGAAACTACACGCTTAAATTGTCTTTGTTTAACACGCGTGTCGACTCATCATTTTGTATATTATAAATACTAGTGTAGGACCTTCAGTCATCAGATGATTAGATGATTATATTCATATAGTTGAAAGTTGTAATTATTATTTTTTTGTGTTTAATTAAATAAATTGTTTTTAAAAAGTGAATTTTGAAAATCGTAATATATATATATATATATATATATATATATATACTATTATAAAATTGTAGTTGTCTGTTTGTTTGTTTGTTTGTTACCTCATCAAGTAAGAAGTACTGAACTGAATCTTTTTTTGTTGCAAAGCTTATAATTTGACTTAAAATCCGATATACATTTTATCTCCCTACAGTGGATATAAGGAAAAATCTACTACCATGTTCGGTAATACAGAAGTACACCATTAGTCAATTGGTTCGAGCGCATGCACCAAATTTTAGATACTTGCACCAGCATAGCTTTTATTCAAAATTCGAAATATGGCAACGTAACATGTTTCAATTTTTAAAAAATTCAACTGATACATCCATATATATAGGATATGTGAAACTTAGAGACTAGAATTACATGGATTTAAAAAATCTTGAAAAAAAGGTTTATGAGGTGGTCCGTAAGCAGCCGCATATATACAATGTGGGTGAAATATGGAGCAAGTTATATGGGGTGGTTCAAAAAAGGTATATTGAGTAAATCATAAATAGTTGCATATACCAGGTGGAGTTGAATTATATTTAAACAGGGTGTTATGTAAGCAGTTAAGATATTTGAATTTTCTTGCGCTATTATTATAATTATGAAATGGGTTGAAAAAAATGTAGTTGTTTATACAGGGTGGTTGAAATATAAGATGCAGTGGAACTATAGTTTATAATAGTTTATTGGATGATTAAAAAAATGTTCTATATCCACAAGTAGTTCACAGCTTCACAAATAGCACATATAGGATGGTTGAAATATGTAGGACAGTATAATTACAGCTAAACAGGTGGGTTTAAAAATATTATAATGGAATGTTATGATCTGCAAGCTATTCCATATACCGGATAGATGAAATATAGGGTGGACTAGAATTCTAAGTATACAGGGTGGTGCAAAAATGATATATGGCCCATACATACTTGCATATACAAGGTTGTTGAAGTTTAGGGTGGGGTAGAATAATAATTATACAGTGTAGGTAAAAAAATGTTATATAGGTTAGAGAAATGGAGTACCTGAATTATGGGACCAAGTCAAGTTAGAGTTATACAGTCTGATCTAAACAAGGTTAGAAAAAGTTGCAAATGAAGGGTTATTAATATAAAGTGTGGAGAGAAATTATAATTTATACTGTGGTTCAAAAAAATATGAGGAAATATTGTGAAAGCGTAGCTCATAATCAGTTGCACAGATACAATATTTGAAATATAGGGAGGATTAGAGTTAAGTGGTTAAGTATTTAAAAAAATGTTACATAGGGTGCCAAATAAGTAGTTTTGGTGAAATTTATTGGAAAGTGATAGATTTATATTTATACAGAAAGAAGAAATTTATGTTGGGTGACCGAGAAGTAGTTGTACATACAAGGTGGTTGAAATAGAGGGTGAAATAGAAGTATAGTTTAACAGTGTGGATAAAAAATTGTATGAAAAATTTTCTAGAATAGAACATGAGCTGGGTTGCATATATGCAATATCTGAAACATGGGGTGACGTAAAATTATAGTTATACAGTGTGATTAAAACAATGTTAAAAGAAGTTGCATATAATGGGTGGTTGACATATAAGGTGGAGACAAATTATATTTTCCAGGGTGGTTAAAAAATGTCAGAAAAATGGTTATTTAGCGTAGTCCATAAGCAGTTGCAGATATAAGTTGAAATATAGAGGGGATCAGAATTATAGTTTAAGTGTTTAAAAAATGTTATAGGTACATGGTGACCCCTAGGCAAGATATACAGCGTGGTTGAAATATTTTGTAGAATAAAATTATGGTTATACATGATAGTTCAAAAATGATAGACAAATAAGTTATAATGGTTGACTAATTGGCAGCAGTATATACAAGATGATTTAAATAAACATGGAAGTAGCTATAGCTATAGAAGGCAGTTCAACAAAAATTGACTAAAATTGTTAGATAGGGTAACCATATAAAGTTGTGGTTTGAGTAAAATATGTTGGGGATTGGTGGATTTATAGTGGTACAAAAAAAGTAATATTGGGTATAAGTATAAAGCAGACCATGAACAGTTGCATCCTGATATATGGAATACCTGACATATAATTAATTAATTAATTAATTAATAATTATTATATAGCGTATAGGTTGGAGTAGAATTATAGTTAGGTAATTTAAAATTTTTATATTAGTTGACAAATAGACAGCAGCTTATACAAGATGGTTGCACTATACGGTGAAGCAGAGTTAGAATTATACAAGTTGGTTCCAAAAAATGTTAAATAGAGATATTATATAGGGTGGCCCATAAGTGCTTGAAGTTTCGGTGAAATATATTCGGGATTGGTAGATATATAGTTATGTAAGGTATTTCAACAAAGTTAGAAAAAATGTTATATTTTTTTATAAGTTATTTTTTTACAAAGAATTCTACATTCCATACGCGGGTGAAACCGCGGATAACGGCTAGTATATATATATATATATGTATATATATATATATATATATATATATATATATATATATATATATAATGGTAATGGTTACGGCTGTTAAAATTAGTATGCAAATGAATTACGGATAACAGCCAAAGATTGGGTAAATGAGTGTACTCTTTTGTATATAAGAGCTTTCGGAATTCTTTTATTCCTTAGTCAATAAAATACTAAAAAAGTTACAAATATTGTTATTACTATAAATACATATTAAAGAATTTAAATGAGAACTTACTAAAGTTGAGGTTCATAAAATAAACTTAATATGTCCAGAGAATTAAACAACGTAACATTCAGGTTGTAGTTTCATGAAATGAGATTTCAATTTCAATTTTTTTATGACAAATATAAATATCGGAGGTAATACCAATATAAGGGATGAGAGTTTTTTTTTTGAATTTAAGAAATAAATAAATAAATTTTCAAAGTTCTAAAAGTATCCCTAGTTGGTAAGGTCGGTTTGTTGACTACCCCTTGTTGGTGATCGTTCCGGTATCCAGTAGCGTAACTATAGGGTGGCAAGTTGGCAAAATGCCGCGGGCCCCCAGCCCGAAGGGGCCCCGATCAGAGGAAATCTCAACTCCCTAGGTACATTTATTATTATTAGCAGTTTATTGTTGTAAGGATTGGTTGTTTATTGCAAGTGAGGATATATTTAGTTAATTGTGAAAATTTTGTTGGCAATGTCTACTCGGTAAGAATTTTATTCTAATATTTATTTAAAATAGTTTATAAGATAACAAACAATCAATTTATTTTTTTTAAATTCATCTACCTTGAAAATTAATCATTTACATCGTCGGTAGGTATCGGTGTAAAGTTTGTAATGACAAGTTATGAAATGAGTATTTAAAATAATGATGCTCATCGTACATTTGAAAATCAATTCACTATTTCGACATTCGTAACCACCAAAACTATTTAGGTACATATGCTCATCGTTCTTTCAAAAATTACAAAATTTGACACTTAAATTAAGCGAAAGTCCAGTTAGAATAGAAACATTTCACAGCCGCTTTTTTGGCATTTGTTAGCAATTCGATTTTTCAATAAATAAAAACTATAGTAGGTATTATTACAAACTTTTTGCGGTTTTGTTCTAGAAAGTATCAGAGTGGAAGCGAAAAACGAAAGCGAAAGAAGGAGTCTGAAGAACAAAATAAAAAGTTACCTAAAATAAGTCAGTACTTTAAGAATCAAGATAGTATCAGTACACAAGAAGAATCAAATGAACAGCGCGACGGAAAGGCAGAAAATGATGTCATAGGTGTCAATATCGCAGAGCCCGATAACAGTGAATATTTAGGATAGATATTATTACACTGTTTCAAAATCTGGCGTAAAGTTAGAACGTACATGGTTCTCCTATTCTCTATTGCTTCAAAAAGCATATTGTGAACCATTTTGGTTATTCGCAAATAGGGCATCTAAAAATTTACAAAATATTTTGATGGAAGGCTATGATGATTGGAAACATATTGTGGAAGCCATAGAAAGACATGAGACATCGAAAGAACATTTGCATTCATGTTTTGTACATCGACAGTGGCAGTTACATGGAACACTAGATGAAGAACAAGAGTCCATTATCAAAAGAGAAAAATTTTTTTGGCGCCAGGTACTCACTAGACTCCTTGATGTTACTCTGACACTTTCAACCTGTAACTTAGCTTTTCGTGGCCATAAAGAAACGGTATATGGCAACGATTCTTGTCCAAAAGGGAATTTTTTGAGTATTGTTGAGTTATTAGCCAAATACGATCCTATTTTACAAGAGTTGCTAAACAAACCTAAGGGCCAGATTAAATACTTAAGTCCAAAAATACAAAATGAGCTCATTGCTGTTCTGGTTCAAAAAGTGGAAAATGCTCTGGTAAATAAAATAGTCACCGCACCATTTTATTCCATTTTGTTTGATACTACTCAAGACATTTCCAAAACAGATCAATTGTGTGAACTTTACCGTTATTGTGTAATCGAGAAAGATGAAAATGGAACTCCAAAGGCACTCGTAATTAAAGAGTCATTTTTAGGATTTCATGAGGTTAAGGATCAAACTGCTTTAGCAAAGTGCAAGCAGATAATAAAATCCATAAATGACAAAATTATTTCTCTGAATAAGTGCCGTGGACAAGGGTACGATGGAGCTAATACCATGAAAGACACTTATGGCGGAGTTCAAAAACTCATAAGAGATATAGAGCCAAATGCAGTGTATGTCCATTGTGCAGCTCATAATTTAAACTTGGTAGTAAATGATGCAGTAAAAGAGGCCATAGAAATACAAACATTATTCGGAACTGTGCAACAAATTTATAATCTTTTTGGCCATAGTATTAGACGATGGAATATTTTATCTAGTTTTATATCTCACAACAAAGAAGGAGAAACCGATGTATCATCAAATTCAGTAACATTAAAAACATTGAATCCAACTAGATGGGCAGGACGCTTTAATGCCATGTTTGCTTTAAAGGTTCGATTTCTTGATGTTCAAAAAGCGCTAACAAAAACCATTTTATTAAATTCCAAATCAGATGAGAGAAATGAAGCTATCTTGCTAAAGAAAAAGGTATAAAACTACAATTTTATCATGTTACTGGTTTACCATTGCAAAGTCTTACAAACAATAGACGCGGCTTCTAAAGCACTTCAATCTAAAGCCACCGATCTTTCAAATGCTTCAAAGCGTTTGCAAGTCTGTCTAGAAGAACTTCAAAAGTATCGACATGAATTTGAAGATTTAAAAACGGAAGCAAATAGTATTGCAGTTAAATGGTCTATAAACCCTGAATTTCCTAAAACTTGTCAGATAAAAGTGAAACGTCATTTTGATGAAATTTGTGAGAATGAACGTCTGCAAGATCCTGAAAGCTTGTTTAAAGTTAATGTATTCTATCCTGTATTAGACATCATCATTAATCAACTAGGACCGCGTTTCCTTGGCATGAATGAAATTGTTTCCAATTTCAGTGTCTTGCAACCTGCCACTTTGCAAAATTTGAATGATACTGATTTATTGGAAAAGGCTTTAGCATTTATCCATCTATACAAAAAAGATATATCTATCTCGTTTTCCAAGAAAATTCTCAGTTTTTGATCCTCTTTTAAACACGAAATAGAAAGGTCATCTTCTATAAGAGAACTTGATGACTTATTAATAATAAAGAATCATTTTATATCTTCGAGCTTTCCTGAAGTGTGCACTGCATTTCTGTTATTTCTCACGATTCCTGTAACTACGGCTAGTGCCGAGCGATCATTTTCAAAACTGAAATTGATAAAAACTTATTTAAGAAATTCTATGGGACAAGAAAGGTTAAGCAATTTGGCTATCCATCGAAAATTCTATGGCTCGAAATTTGAACTTTGATGATGTCATTAACACTTTTGCTGAACAGAAAGTCGGAAGAAAGGAATTTAAATAATAAAAATTGTGTACTTAAACTACAATAAAATTGTGATTTCAGTTCAATGTGTACTTTAAATAAATAAGGTACCTTTAATTTAATGTGACTTATTACAAAATCAAGTAAGTAATTATAATTTTAAAGTTTGTATGTACCTACTTCACGTAGTGATTTATTAGTTACCTCTTACAAATAAAAGTGTATAAATGAATAGGTATTAAAAATGCTATTATTGTTGGTTCAGCTTTTTTATATATTGGGGAGATGGAAGGGCAGTGGGCTCATCCGATGAATTTGCCACGGGCCTCGAACGATATAGATACGCCACTGCCGGTAGCCATATTCTGCAGTCACGTTGAAAGTGTAATCTACGTCCACAACGGTAACATGTCCCCCTAGTGCCAGTTCTTTGTGACCGTTCTAATAGTTTGTTCATACCAGCCAGCAGCGCTTGAAATGGTGACTCTGACTCTTCCTGGTTGAAGGAAACTGCTCGCACCCTCGGTTTGAACATGTTCATGAACGCCTCTACTTCCAAAACCCGAAGTAGAGCTTCATTGCTTTTCTTGACGCCACTACGTCTTAGATTTCTTTGTATTTCCACATCTCTGATACCGTTTATGAAACTCTGTGTGGCCAATAGATCTTTAGTTTCCTCTGACAATCGTCTAATCCCTGCCTCGAATTCTTGCAGACTCTCGCCGGATTTTTGCGTTTTTCCACTGAGTTGCACTTGGTATACCTTGCTCAAGGATTGATTGTCGTATCTTTTGTCTACGATGGCGATAATCTTGTCGAAATTACTTTGTTCCTCAACTGGATTTTTCTTGGTTATCTCATCAATTAGCTGTAGCCACGGCTTCAAATTGCTTTGGTTCTCATGGTGTTCTTGTATTTTCCTCGCTGTAAGTCTTGTTGCATTTTTTAAGGATTTCTCTAACCTTTGTTAAATTTCCTCTTGATGTTGTTTATCTTTTTGTCACGTTTTTGTAGGATCTGAGTTATCTTTTCGTCTAGTACATCCATATCCTGGTTGAAAAATTTTTTGGTAGCCTCATCCATTTTCTCCATACTACGAGTTGTGGCCATAAATCAAATTACGATGTTGACTTCACTTAATCCTGCACTTCTAACACCAAATTGCAATAAACTCCGTGGGTTCAAATTAAATTTTAATAACTAATATTCACTTCACTTTCTAGTACTTTATTTACACTTTAAAAATCCAATCTAACAGCTGATTTAGCAAACAATTTACATCAAAATAATAACACTATCTACGCTATATTACTGCTCAAATGTACGGCCGTTTCATTTATATATCACATCGATTTTTCTAGCAAATTTAGATAATATATATGAGATATTTAGAAAAATTTGAGCATATTCTGGCTCTTAAACGCTGAATAAAAATTGGAAATTTACTGACAAGCCGTCAATAATATTCTCCAAGAAAAACAATTAAAATAAATAAGTCTAATTAAAATGAATAAGCTCGACGTCGATTTGCCGGGATTCTGACTTGGCTGAAGGTATTCGCTTATCTCTTGTCTCGACTGCAAGATGTGGGTATGTAACTCCACTCTTAAGATGAGAAAATAAGGGAGTTATTTTCGATTGGCTGGTCCACCACCTCTTGTGGCTGTTCTCTGGTTTGGCTTCTTCTTCTGAGGGCTCGAATTTTCTCAAACAGTTTACATCTCTTGAAAATGTAAAATATGAGGGCTGAAACACTAAGTAATAAATGTACCATATATTAGGGTTGATACATTTCCCTTTCCCTGTGGGTCTTGAAGGCTGTGTCTTCTTTGCAATTTCGCTCATCTTTTGGATTTCTTCAAAGTCCAATGTTGATAACGTTGGAATTTTCGAAGTTTCCAATTTTCCAAAATTGTTAATTTCGATTTTGGGTAAAATCATTACTTTTCCATTTATTGTATGCTTATCATTAATAAATTTCTTGATATTGATGATTACTTAAGGGTTGGTTTTTCAATTCCAAAATACTGGTCTGATTTGCATTTTGAAAATACTCTCGGAGTTTTGGAATTATTAACACTGTATTCGTTGTAACTTGGATTGTAGGGGATCTTGAGTCTGGACTTCAAGGGCTTGGCAGCTGCTGGTAGTTTAACCATTGAAAAGTTCAAGTGTGCAATTGTCTTCGGGTAGAAATGTTTCAGGACAATAATATGTGTTTTCCACTAAAGGATATTCTTCTTTCTGGAACTGTAGTTTGAAATTAATTCCTCGTGCCAGGAAGGGATGTTTTGGAACAAATAACAAGGTTTTCGTGAATTATTGGGTAAAGGTGATAAAGTGAAAGGTTTTCTAATCGCAATATTTGAACGTGGATAGCCAATATTAATTTTGAATCTGATACTATTACCTGCGTTCTTAAGAATTGATAATAACTTAAAATGTTTTTGAAATTTGGAATACTATTTTTGTGATAAATTTCTTCTAAGTATTTTAGCATTTCTGAAAGTTCGTGAGTCGAAATTATTGAACTATGCATAGCCTTTAATTTCGAGAATGTTACAGCATTTTCGATATTGGCAATGAATGTTATATTTCTACAATTGTGACATTGTGCTCTGAAAGCTGAGAAATTCTGAAATATTGGTATCTTGGTATATATATGTTATTATTTATGTATGTTATATATATATATATATATATATATATATATATATATATATATATATATATATATACATATATATATATATATATATATATATATATATATATATATATATATAACATTATTATTGGCTCAAAATGAATGAAGATATGGAACAATTCGTTAACAATTGCGAAACTCGTCAGAAAAACAAATATGATCGAAACCCTCCAATAATCAAATTTAACTTAAGGCCTACCACTTCTAAACATTCATATCGATACATTTAAAATCTCGAACGAAAATTATCTCATTATAATAGATACATTTTCTCGGTACGGGTAAAAGCCTATTTCTTAAAAAGTCTTACAGGAACTTCAGTCATAGACAACTTATTAATTTTTGTCAGTCATCATGGTCTACCCCAAAAAATAACCACCGATTATGGTAACTAATTCAAAAATTTCGATTTAGAATTTTTTCGTGAATTGTATAGAATCGAATTACGTTATACTACTCCCAAAAACAGTAACTCGAATTCACCAGTTTTCACTATACGATCATTGAACTTTATAGATGTTTAAAAGAAGATAATAAAAATTTAACCGCACAACAAATAATGAGACAAGCTGTCTTAGGATATAACAATTCCATCCACACTGTGACTAAATTCACCCCATTTGAAGTAATCAAAGGTCATATAAACAACACAAACCCTTTTGACCTTAATAACAATCTCATAATTTCCCATTATGTACAAAATCACAACGAAACGACAAAAAAACGATATTGAACGAAGAAACGCGCAGGTTAAAGAACAAATAATCGCAAAGCGCAATGAGAATAGAAACGAACCCCCCCCCCCCCACTTTGGCAAAGAAAAATCGGTATATATATGAACCAAGTTTAGAGATAAAAAATTACCTAAATTTAAGAAGGCAAAACTTGTTAAACAAACAGACAAGAAAGTGCCTACAGATCCTGGAACTTATCATAGAAACATTTGCAAAAAACCTAAAGTTCAAAAGAACATTTCTTTGCAGATTTAACAAGGTGAACATATCCATATTTCTCAGGTTCTTGGCCCTTCTTCATGTGCCACAAACGACGACTCTGGAAGATATACAGATGTCCAGAATTGAAAATCCCGCCCTACCCATTATGTTAGGAAACTCCAAACTTATTTATAATAAACATACATTCTTACACTATTTAGATTTAGGAAGCATTATTAATCAGCTTACTATTGTACAAAGTTTAATTAATTTAGTTAGAAAGAACATAAATAAAATAAACGCTACTAACCCCAAATCTTATCATGGTTTAGCAGAAGGAATTTTATTAGAGCAGAATTTCTTATTAATGAAATAGAAAACAAATTTCAAAATCTTTGCCCTCACATTAGAATCTCGACGGAATTGGAAAAATTAGTAAATGGCTATTTGGTACACTTGACGCCGACGATGAAAAACGGTACAATCATGCTATTCAAACTTTAGAGAAAAATCAAGCAGTAATTGCTGAACAACTTAATTTACAAATATCTTTGTCTCAAATTCTAATTCATAATTATAATAAAGTAATCTAAAAAGGTTTCGATAATCAGGAAAAGCTCAAATATTATTTAGAAAGATTTCAGGCAGCAGTATCTGAAAAGATCACCAATATTTCAGAATTTCTCAGCTTTCAGAGCACAATGTCACAATTGTAGAAATATAACATTCATTGCCAATATCGAAAATGCTGTAACATTCTCGAAATTAAAGGCTATGCATAGTTCAATAATTTCGACTCACGAACTTTCAGAAATGCTAAAATACTTAGAAGAAATCTATCACAAAAATAGTATTCCAAATTTCAAAAACATTTTAAGTTATTATCAATTCTTAAGAACGCAGGTAATAGTATCAAATTCAAAATTAATATTTGCTATCCACGCTCAAATATTGCGATTAGAAAACCTTTCACTTTATCTGTTTTACCCAATAATTCAAGAAAACCTTGTATTTGTTCCAAAACATCCCTTCCTGGCACGAGGAATTAATTTCAAACTACAGTTCCAGAAAGAAGAATATCCTTTAGTGGAAAACACATATTATTGTCCTGAAACATTTCTACCCGAAGACAATTGCACACTTGAACTTTTCAATGGTTAAACTACCAGCAGCTGCCAAGCCCTAGAAGTCCAGACTCAAGATCCCCTACAATCCAAGTTACAACGAATACAGTGTTAATAATTCCAAAACTCCGAGAGTATTTTCAAAATGCAAATCAGACTAGTATTTCGAAATTGAAAAACCAACCCTTATCAAAATCCCTGAAAAATGTGAAGTATTCATTAATATCAAGAAATTTATTAATGATAAGCATACAATAAATGGAAAAGTAATGATTTTACCCAAAATCGAAATTAACAATTTTGGAAAATTGGAAACTTCGAAAATTCCAACGTTATCAACATTGGACTTTGAAGAAATCCAAAAGATGAGCGAAATTGCAAAGAAGACACAGCCTACAAGATCCACAGGGAAAGGGAAATGTGTCAACCCTAATATATGGTACATTTATTACTTAGTGTTTCAACCCTCATATTTTACATTTTCAAGAGATGAAAACTGTTTGAGAAAATTCGAGCCCTCAGAAGAAGAAGCCAAACCAGAGAACAGCCACAAGAGATGGTGGACCAGCCAATCGAAAATAACTCCCTTATTTTCTCATCTTAAGGGTGGAGGAGTTACATACCCACATCTTGCAGTCGAGACAAGAGATAAGCGAATACCTTCAGCCAAGTCAGAATCCCGGCAAATCGACGTCGAGCTTATTCATTTTAATTAGACTTATTTATTTTAATTGTTTTTCTTGGAGAATATTATTGACGGCTTGTCAGTAAATTTCCAATTTTTATTCAGCGTTTAAGAGCCAGAAAATGTTAAAATTTTTCTAAATATCTCACTTATTATGAATTTTGGTATGAAATTGGAACGATTATTTAAGTTGCATTCCAACTTAGACCCTTACTACAGCCAAAGCTCAGCTTTTATCATCCCACCTGTTTTTGGAATCTCAACTTAAATTGAGCAGGGGAGAAGCCGGCATTGCAATTTCCATTTGAAATTTGAATGAAAAGCGAGTTTGAGTCCCGTTTATTTGCCTAACAAAACGTCTGTGGATCATTATCCGTAATAGACATTATTTACATTTTAGAAACAGAAATTGCTGTGATCGTTTAGTTAAACTTTAAAAAATGTTTATTTCAGTAAGTTTTACGTAAAAAAAGTATCTTCTTTTTAACAAAACTAGAAATAAATTTGTCAACAGTTCGTGATTACTGGTGTCAATTTTAATAACTATAATTTATATAATCATCGTCTTATGTAGCTATAGTTAACAAATTTTTCGTGGTGTGGCCGCCCTTAAGATTCGAAAGATTGCAAAGAAACTTGAAGAGGTCTTGAAATGGAGAACTTAAAGTCTTGAAGAGAAACGAAGAAGAAGAGCTCTAGATGTGAGAAGGACTAAACGACTGTATTGAAGAAAATTGAAGATAGGTGGACAAATGTTATTTTTTGACTAACTGAAATGAAGAAAAAGAATAAGATCAAGATCGAAGGACTGATAAGAAGGACATATTTTTGTCAGTTTTCATCGGGTACCCAAGGCTTGAGGTTGAGGAATTGACCTTTGAATAACTAAGAAGAAATGTATTAATGAAGAGAAAAGTTGAAGAGCTGATCGGAGACACTTGAGGTCTTAAGAGAACAGAAGAAAAGCTTAAGATCGTTTTGTGGGAAGAATTTGTTCGAAGGAAAGTATTGAGAAGATGAAGAATATTTTTTAGAGTTCTACAGGCATACCTTACCAAGCTGCCTCAGTGCGGATTGGTAAGAGGCAAATGTCGATTTTCCTGATTTTTGCAATTTACACCAGCAAAGACTGTACCCCCCGGAATTGCCTCACAATTTTCTATTAATTCAAAAAATCTAAACTTGGCTGGGATTCGATCTCGGGTCAAGACCTCTTAACAAGCTCCAATTTTGTGGGCTGAACCACTAAGCCACCAGGGGACTATAACGTATTGTTATAAATTTTATATTCGACGCCACTGGAGATATCTAAATTAGTCATAAAATAAAACCTTGACCGTCTGGGAGTAAAAACAACGATCGGGAACGTTCTAGTTAGCAAAAACGTGTTAGCATAGAAACGGCCATACATTTGAGCAGTAATATAGCGTAGATAGTGTTATTATTTTGATGTAAATTGTTTGCTAAATCAGCTGTTAGATTGGATTTTTAAAGTGTAAATAAAGTACTAGAAAGTGAAGTGAATATTAGTTATTAAAATTTAATTTGAACCCACGGAGTTTATTGCAATTTGGTGTTAGAAGTGCAGGATTAAGTGAAGTCAACATGGTAATTTGATTTATGGCCACAACTCGTAGTATGGAGAAAATGGATGAGGCTACCAAAAAATTTTTCAACCAGGATATGGATGTACTAGACGAAAAGATAACTCAGATCCTAAAAAAACGTGACAAAAAGATAAACAACATCAAGAGGAAATTTAACAAAGGTTAGAGAAATCTTTAAAAAAATGCAACAAGACTTACAGCGAGGAAAATACAAGAACACCATGAGTACCAAAGCAATTTGAAGCCGTGGCTACAGCTAATTGATGGGATAACCAAGAAAAATCCAGTTGAGGAACAAAGTAATTTCGACAAGATTATCGCCATCGTAGACAAAAGATACGACAATCAATCCTTGAGCAAGATATACCAAGTGCAACTCAGTGGAAAAACGCAAAAATCCGGCGAGAGTCTGCAAGAATTCGAGGCAGGGATTAGACGATTGTCAGAGGAAACTAAAGATCTATTGGCCACACAGAGTTTCATAAACGGTATCAGAGATGTGGAAATACAAAGAAATCTAAGACGTAGTGGCGTCAAGAAAAGCAATGAAGCTCTACTTCGGGTTTTGGAAGTAGAGGCGTTCATGAACATGTTCAAACCGAGGGTGCGAGCAGTTTCCTTCAACCAGGAAGAGTCAGAGTCACCATTTCAAGCGCTGCTGGCTGGTATGAACAAACTATTAGAACGGTCACAAAGAACTGGCACTAGGGGGACATGTTACCGTTGTGGACGTAGATTACACTTTCAACGTGACTGCAGAATATGGCTACCGGCAGTGGCGTATCTATATCGTTCGAGGCCCGTGGCAAATTCATCGGATGAGCCCACTGCCCTTCCATCTCCCCAATATATAAAAAAGCTGAACCAACAATAATAGCATTTTTAATACCTATTCATTTATACACTTTTATTTGTAAGAGGTAACTAATAAATCACTACGTGAAGTAGGTACATACAAACTTTAAAATTATAATTACTTACTTGATTTTGTAATAAGTCACATTAAATTAAAGGTACCTTATTTATTTAAAGTACACATTGAACTGAAATCACAATTTTATTGTAGTTTAAGTACACAATTTTTATTATTTAAATTCCTTTCTTCCGACTTTCTGTTCAGCAAAAGTGTTAATGACATCATCAAAGTTCAAATTTCGAGCCATAGAATTTTCGGTGGATAGCCAAATTGCTTAACCTTTCTTGTCCCATAGAATTTCTTAAATAAGTTTTTATCAATTTCAGTTTTGAAAATGATCGCTCGGCACTAGCCGTAGTTACAGGAATCGTGAGAAATAACAGAAATGCAGCGCACACTTCAAGAAAGCTCGAAGATATAAAATGACTCTTTATTATTAATAAGTCAGCAAGTTCTCTTATAGAAGATGACCTTTCTATTTCGTGTTTAAAAGAGGATCGAAAACTCAGAATTTCCTTGGAAAACGAGATAGATATATCTTTTTTATATAGATGGATAAATGCTAAAGAATTTTTTGTCTAACTTAGAAGAAAACGACTTAATAGCAAGCCTCGACGTCATATCTCTCTACCCCAGCATACCACTCGGCGAAGCACTGGACAGTATAGCTATGAACGAAAACCTACCTCACCACATAATAGAATTAGCCGACCACTGCCTTAAAAATACGTATTTCTCCTTGGACGGCCATTTCTATAGACAAATACAGGGTGCTCCTATGGGATCGGCTCTATCACCAGTTGTTGCGAACTTGTTTATGGTATATCTGGAAGATAGGCCATAGCTAACGCAGCATTAAAACTGTGGGTTCGCTACGTTGATGTCATCTTCATTATATGGCCTCACGGGAAATTAGATCGCAATAATTTTCTTGCCTATATGAATTCCATTCATAACAAGATACACTTTACCCTAGAAACAGAACACAACCAACAACTTCCTTTCCTAGATGTCCTCCTAACAAGAAACAACCTAAGCTTCCAGCACACCGTCTTCAGAAAAGCAACACCCACCAATAGATATTTACACGGCAATTCACACCATCATCCAGCACAGATCCAAGGAGTAGCAAACACCCTTATAGCACGATCGGTACGTCTCACAGACCAGCAAACTAGAAAAGAAGAACTAGCTTTCATGAAAACCACCCTCAGAAAAAAAAATGGCTACAATAACCACACCATCAGAAAAGCAATAAACAAACAACAGGATGAGAAAAAGAAACAAAGTGATGACCAAGACTACGTAGCCCATGTAACTTTACCATACATGAGAGGTACAACGGATATAATAGGGAGATTTCTGGGTAAACACAAAATTCGAACTACATACAAACCCCAAACAACAATCGGAAAATTGCTGGCGAACCCAAAGGATAAAATGCCATTAGAGAACCATGGAGTTTACAGCATTTCATGTGGAGACTGTTCCAAGTTATACGTCGGCCAAACAAACAGGCGAATATCCGCCCGTCGAGACGAACACAAACTATACATAAAGAACAAACAGACCACCTCTACTTTATTCAGACACGAAAAGAAACAGGGCATAAAATAGAGTTTAATACTTGTAAAGAAATCACCAGTGTTGAAAACTATAAAATCAGAACAATACGAGAAGCGATTGAAATTGAAACTCGAGATACCATAAACAAGAGAGACGAAGCTTTAAAATTATCACCATTTTGGAAAGCAGTAATCCCATATCAAAATAACAATACAACAAAACCAGCAATAAACCCAAATAATCCGATTACCCAAATTACCGACAAAAGCCATAAACACGGCAATTGCACTTTAATTGACCATCATTTAACCCAACCTAACAAACAAGATAAAGTACCTGAGAGATTAAGTACTAATGAGGGCTCACAGGGCAGGTATAAATTGAGATCAAGAACCAGAAATTCTTCAGTTACTTAGTATCTTTTGAGAAAGCCAAATATGATTTTTCACTTTCTAGAAACCTTTATTTACATCAACAGCTGATTCGAATATCACAAATATAATACAACATAAGCTCTTCGTCGCACTAACTAACTCCTGTGATGATGGGCTGCTGCTTTTAAAATCAGCATCGAAAACTCTCGTACAATCCATTATCAATTCTACAGCTGCCGAGCCATTTCGAGATCATTTTTTTGTCCTAAAAGCGATCGATGTCGTACTGGAATGAAACAAGTGCCGGCTTAGGGAAATTTCGTTACACCGTCCCCCCCTTTAATTCTGATCGTCCCGGTCAGAAACATGGTAGGGAGCGAGTCGATCTAAATGGACCACCTTCAACTTAGCCCTGGGGTTTCGACGGATCCGGTAGACGACGTCATTAAGCCTCTTGACCACCTTGTATGGACCATCCGAGGCGGGTGTAGGCTTTGGGGATTTACCTTTGCTCCGTTAAGGGTTGTACAGCCAGACTTTGTCCCTCTCTTGGACTGAATTGGCCTTGAGGTCGTATCGCGTCTTCATCCGGTCACTGGTTACTAACATCTGCATTCGGGCTAATTCGTGTATTGTCAGCATGTTGTGTCGGAGCTGGTCGTCATAATCGTTCGATATTATCGTCTTGGGAAGGTTCTTCGGGGGAGCCAAAAGCCAAATCGCAGGGTAATCGCAGCTCTTTTCCGAATAGGAACCTGGCTGGAGTCAGGCCTGTACTGTTATGTACAGCTGAGCGATATGCCAACAGGAATAGGGGAATACGCTCATCCAATCACGCGGGTTATTGCTGACGACCTTGGATAGGTGTTGTTCCAAGGTCCTGTTGAATCTTTCCACCATTCCGTCTGACTGTGGGTGCAATGGTGTTGTTCTCGTTTTTCTGATCCCCAACATCGTGCAGACCTTCTGGAATACATTCGATTCGAAGTTACGACCCTGGTCTGAATGTAGTTCCATCGGGACGCCAACCTGCCTCAGGCCATTTGTTGAAGTAATCCATTGCGACCAGAATGTATTTGTTCCCCCTCTCAGACTCGGGAAACGGACCGGCGACACCGAAGGCAATTCTCTCAAATGGGACGCCCACATTGTACTGCTGCATTCTGCCCTTGGTCCGGGTCTTCGGGCTCTTACTGGTTGCACAGGTGTCACATTTCCGGCACCAAGCTCTGACGTCTTCAAAGTAATTTACCCAGTAGTATCGCTGGCGAACTTTGTCTAGGGTTTTGTTCATGCCCAGGTGGCCCTCGGTAATCCTATCATGTACTTCGGTCAGGATGGCTGGTACCTTTTTCTTAGGAACTACCAGTTGGGACTTGGTTTCTCGGCCATCAGTGCTTTCCCAAACTCGCTTGAGCATTCCATTCTCTACTCTTAGAGAGCCATTGGGCCCATAACGATTTTAGCACGCCCGAGTATCTAGCTACCTTGTCCCATCTTGGCCTGGGTGCCCCTCTCGTTTTGAGTGACAAGATTGGTTCGATGTCTGGATCAGCCATTTGGTCCTGGATGCACTGTTCCATTGTCCAGTCTTCATTGGCCTGCACTCGGATCTACCTGATGGAGATACCCTCTCGCTGTTCCGTCTTCAGGCAATGTCCGCATTCTGCTCTACAGGGTCTTCTGGATAGGACATCGGCATTATTGTGCCAACGGCCAGCACGGTGTTCCACCTTGAAATCGTATTGCTGTAGTTTCTCCATCCACCTGGCCAGTTGTCCTTCCGGTTTCTTCATGTCCAGCAGCCACTTGAGGGCGGCATGATCTGTCCGGATTAAGAAATGACGACCATAAAGGTATTTGTGGAAATGGTCTACAGCCCTTATCATTGTCAGAAGTTCTTCTCTGGTGACGCAATAATTTCTTTCCGGTTTCGAGAATCTACGGCTGTAGTACTCGACCACCCTCTGTTCACCATCTTGCACCTGGGATAGGACGGCCTCCAAAACTGTGTTGCTGGCGTCGGTGTCTAAAATGAACTTGCCGGACTGTATAGGAAAGGCTAGGATTGGGCTGAAACATAGTGCTGCCTTCAGTCGTCTGAATGATGTTTTGCAATCCTGATTCCAACGGAACGTTTCTTTCTCAGTGGTCTGCCGATGTAGAGGCGTGACAATGGTGGTGTGTACGCTTAACAATTAAGTGGCGCACTCTATATAGTCAAAGCGTAACCATACAAGGCAACACACAATACGCTTTGACTACAACGCGTCCCAGTAAGTGCGGTGGGGGCGCATGAGCGGGACATGCGCGGTAGTGCCGTGTTACCAACCCGAATCGAGAAGGGTGCGAAACAGAAGACACAGACATATAACGATTTAACTACTAGAAACTAGAACAAACACCAACGCGTAAATTGTACGAACAGATATACTAATATGTACAGATTTTAGTATTTATAAATAGTGTTAAAATAAACGTGAAATTCTAAAAATTTTTACTTATCAACACAACAAATTATACAGGTGGCAAATCCCTCAACATATCGCCTATAGTAGGAACAGAGGCCCAAGAAGCTTCGGAGTTCATGCTTGTCTCTTACACTGGCCAATCACGGATGGCTTCTATCTTGTACACGTTGGTGCGGATTCCTGACTAGGAAACGACGTCACCCAAAAAATCTAGTTGTTTTTGGACCAAGGAACACTTCTTCGGGTTGAGTCTCAGTTTGGCATTATTAATTCTGGAGAATACTTCACCCAGGTTCTTCAGATGGTCGTCGAATGTCTGACCCATGACTAGAATATGGTCGAGGAATACTAAGCACGTCCTCCATGTTAACCCGCTCAGTACATACTCCATTAGCCTCTCGAATGTTGCGGGAGCATTACATAAAGCAAAAGGCATGACCCTGAACTGAAACAGCCCTTTACTAGTCGAGAACGCTGTCTTCTCTCTGTCGTTTTCGTGTAGACCAAGCTGCCAATATCCACTCTTTAGGTCTAGTGTGGAGAACCAACGGGAGGCTGCTAGTGTGGTCACAGTGTCATCAATTTGGGGTAGTGGATAGCTGTCTTTCTTGGTAACGTCATTCAGCTTTCTGTAATCCACGCAAAATCGGGTGGTTCCATCCTTCTTTTTAACTAGCACGACGGGAGCGGATCATGGGCTGATGGATGGCTCAATAACTCTATTTTGTAACATGGACTAGATGTTTTCCTCGACTGCCTGTTGTTGCCCCAATGGTAGTCGCCTAGGTGGTATTCTGACGGGTTGAGCCTTCCCGGTATCTATTCGGTGCTGGATGATGTTGGTGCCTCCGGTGGTCCCATATTAACTGTTAAAAATTTGCCAGTGCTTTGTGATACATTGCTTGGCTTTCTTATGTTCCTCTGGCGTCAGGTGTGTCAACTGGTCAGCAAACTGTTGTAGGAATTCTTTACTGGGCCTTGTCTCCTTCACCGACGTCTGGTACTGTTCTTCGCAATTGATGATTGTCTCTACTGGCTCGAAACAAGCTATCTCTTGACCATTGGCAATTTTGATGTCGTTGTTGGACAAATTCAGGACTCTAATTGGTATATCTCGTCCGGTTTTAACTATAGCCCGTCCAACTAAGTAGTCATGAGCTGAGTGTACGGGCTCCACCATTTCAACGCAGCTCACAGGATTGCTGTCTAGCTGCCCATGAATAATCTGTTCCGTTCGACCGGGAATTCTGTCTGAGGATTTTGCTACAATTTTTATGGAGGTCGCTAAATTATTCATTTAGGAACCGAAGAACATCATATCTCGGGTCGAACTTAAATCCATGCTGGCTGATTAGGTCCATACCCAATATGAAATCGTCCTCAATATTCGCCACCAGGACCCTGTGTGACCAATTGATCTTTGGTTTCCTCTGGCAGGTCTGGGTAGGACAAGTGTACTAACCGTCTAATCTCTGCTTCGAATTGTTAAAGACTTTCACCGGATTTTTGCGTTTTTCCACTGAGTTGGATTTGGTATACCTGGCTCAAGGAATGATTGTCGTATCTCTTGTCTAGAATGGCGAGGATCTTGTCGAAATTGCCTTGTTCATCGACTGGAATGCTTTGGAGGAGTTCTAAGGCCGGACCTTTTAAGGAAATTACAAGAGAGGTAGGTTTTTCTTGGTTATCCAATCCATTAGCTGTAGCCACGGCTTCAAATTGCCATTTATACATGGACCAAGATGAACTGCCGTCAAATGTGGGTGGTTTACTAAAGGTGTGCTGGTATTTCCCTCTCTGCAAATCTTGTTGAAATTTTTTGATTGCTGTTTCCACTTTATCTTGTACTTCACTGTGTACTGCGTCTTTAATAGAACTGATTTCGACTTTTACCTGACTTTGGGTAGCACTTATTTCAAATTTAACCTGGTTCTGGATGGAATCGATGTCATCTACTTTGGTTTCCAGAGTATCCACGGTATTTTTTAGGACCTTTATGTCGTCGTTTATTTCTCTTATGTATGATTCCACTATTTGCATTCGTTCATTAACTGTGTATTAAGCTGCGATACCATCTGCATTAATTGTTCAAATTGCAGTTGTCGTTTTTCTTCTAATATTTGAGATTCGCTTTTTCTGGTTGATTCAACTTGATCTTGTTCTTCTTCAAATACTTCTTCTAATAATTTAAATTCATTTTGTCGTTTTAATTCAATTTGGTCTTGTTTTTGTTGAAATTTCGAGAATAATCCTTGAATTAAATTGTGTTGTTCACTTTTCATCGTAGTGACAAGATTTTCTAATTCTATTTTACGTTTTTCATCAAAAGATTTTACTAACCTTTGTTGAATTTCTTCTTGATGTTGTTTCTCCTTCTTGTCACGTTCTTCCAGAATCTGGGCTATTTTTTCGTCTAGTCCCTCCGTAACTTGCTTGACTATTTTTTTGGTAGTTTCATCCATTTTTTTCCATGCTACGGGTTTCCATAAATCAAATTACGATTTTAACTGCACTTAATCCTGCACTTCGGATCACCAAATTTGTTATGTTCTCCGTGGGTGCAATTAAAATTTAAAAACTAATATTTACTCTTACTTTCTAGAAACCTTTATTTACATCAACAGCTGATTCTAATATCACAACTATAATACAACGTAATAAGCTTTTCGTCTATTTTGTAATTGGAATTAAATTCTGGGTATTAGCGCACAGTGTTTTACTTCTTTAGAACCTAAGGCCGTTTTGATTATTGATTTATTATTGATTTTGAACTATGCATTGATTTTGGGAAATATTTTTGAACTATAGAAGGCCTAATTACTGAACGTAAACTGCCTGTGTCTATTAACAGTTTCAATTTCGGGTTTTTTATTGTGATGTAAGGCAAGGAATTATTTGCACATATATTTATTGCTGCTAGGGAGATTTTTTGGTTGAGGCTACTGCCTGAAATTTGAGTTTTCATTTTGAACAGGTTCTTGGTCATTTTCTGGGTATGTTAAGAAATCTGTTGGGTAATATTCTGGGGTTTTTTGAGAATAATTATTTTCAAAGTAAGGATCTTCTGAATCATCTGGATAATTAGTGCTTTCGTCATTCATGTTGGATTTTAGTCTTCGTTATAGTTTAGTTCTTCAAAGATTGGTTGGAAGTTTGGATTATAATTTTGGAAAGTTCTGTTTCGGAATGGTTGTTGATAGTTTTGTCGTGAAAATTGATTTTTTGATTGAGCAGTTGTACCTCTCGAGGTAGTGGACATGGGTTCAGGTTTTGGTAATTGATTTGGAGGAATTGGGTTTGGTTTGAATACATTTTGTGGTTTACCGAAAACTTCACTATTGGTGAAAAGTCTTCTAGGAGGTAAAGGTATTGGTTGAAGATTTATTGGTTTGCTAGAAAAAAATGTTTTTGTTGAATAAAGTTATTTGGATTATTTGTATTGAATGGGTTTGGACATTGATGTGTAAAGTTATTTTGATAGGGATGATCCAATTTGAAGGTATTTTGATTTGGATTTGTAAAGTGTGATTGATTACTATTATTTTGAATTGATTTTACAAATTGTTAATCATAATTCCCAAAGTTACCATAAAATCTTTCAAAATTTTCAAATTAATTTACGTACGCCATTGCTTCTTCTAGAGATGAAGGTTTTTTGAGATGAAGAGTATTTTTCAACAGTCCTGTACAACCTGCAATAAAATTATCTAACGCGAATAAATTTTCACATTTTAGTGGTTTAGAGCTGGTTAACTCTTCGACTAAGCACTTTAGGTCTCTTCTATCAACACGGCAATGAATTAAAGCTTGTTTTAATGCATTCCAATCGGTTAGTTCAGCGCGATTATCTCCCATGTATTCAGCTCTACCAACTAGTTTTTCCTAAATACATTCGAAAATATGATTGTTTAATTCTGCATCGCCGAAGTTAATATAACTTTCTATAAGACTTTCGCAGCGAGAAATAAATTTAATTGGGGACTACTATCTCGGTCATAGGTTTTCATATTATCGATTTTTGATCGGAAAAGTTCCCAACTTAAAATTCTAGGGTTAGGTTGAACGTTACTGCTTTGTGGGTTACTCATATGAATATGCTGGAATTTTCTCAAAATTTTTTGAAAGAGTCTTCTTGGTTATTTTTAATTTGTCAAAATTAAGTAAAATATCGTGAATATCGGTCATTAAATAAAAATCAAAAATTGATTTTTCTTACTACACTGAAATGAAAATCAAAAATCAAATTAAAAATTCATATTCAAAATATGTTTCTTTCTTCTTGTTTATGCTTGATTTCTACAAGCGAATAAGTATTTATTTTATGTTTTGTTTCTTAAAAACTAATGTTGCATTACCTTCTTTAAAGAGTTTAACACAACGCCTATATATCTCTTCCACGTTCCATATGCCGTGGCTATTTTAAGAGGCACTTACTTGGAAGGTTTTCCTGTCCTAATCCCCCGACTTCTGTGGATTCTGGATGCTATTTGCAGTAGCAGTGACCAAAATGCTGTAGTGATAGATTTTGTTGTGCACGTTTTTCCAAAATAACTGTTTTTGCACGTATCACGGTTTACACTCTCGCCAGGGGTCTAATGTTCACTTGGGCGCGGCACTGGTTACGTTAACGTGACTATTCGATGCACGTTTAAGATATTGAAATATCAAAGTTTTTGTCGAAATTTACTGATAAACCGTCAATAATATTCCGAAAACCACGTACATCCTACTGACTGGGCCATTTATATCTTTTCTCCAAGAAAAACAATTTTTAAAAAACAATTTATTGTGAAAATACAAAAAGCGACTATCCCACTTTAAGGTTCCAACAGAAGTCTAATTAAAATGAATAAGCTCGACGTTGATTTGCCGGGATACTAACTTGGCTGCAGTAGTTCGCTCTTGTCTCGACTGCAAGATGTGGGTACGTAACTCATGTGAATAAATATCTGGCGACAAGCAATGCAAGGCGATTGTACGTAAGTTGGAATCTAGTGATTCATAGTGAAGTGAGAATTAGTATAGTAATATTAGTAATATAATGTTTAACTGAGAATTTGTGTGATAAAACAAAGAAGATTTATATTTGGTTTTACCGATTGTTTAAACTATCGAAAATGCTTAGCAAGTGATGATAAAAGTCAGGATTTCCAGAAATTAAAATTAATTAAAGGAGTACTGAAGCTGCGATGAACGAGACCAGTAAAGTTAAATTTTCCAAAGGGTTACCCACAACAATAAACAAGTTATTGGAATCAAGATAAGAAAGAAACACAGACTTGACAGGATATTCAAGAGCAAAATTTGACAAACATAATGATGAACAAAAAAAATCTGATTGAGAGTTTATTTTTTGCAAATCATAAGGTGATGGTGTATTATTTTGAACAAAATAATCTCAGTTGGAATGATTGCATTGCCATTTGTACAGATTGTGGCAAAGCGATGACGGGTAAAACAGCAGAAGCAGTGTCACGAATAAAATATAAAGCACCTAATTGTAATTCCAGTCATTGTATCCTGCATGGAGAAGCCTTTTTTTTTATCCGAAGAGGGGGGAAATACATTCCGTACTTAGCTAGCACGTGCTGGCCGTCGTGCGGGACTCCCGATACAATGACTTCAAAGCAAGAGTAAATCGTTGCATTGAAACCAGTATACCGTATACCCGCTAAAACCCTAACCTCTTTCTCCTACAACCATGGTCCCCTGCGGCACTCTTACTCAATACTACTTCGCAAGGGTGGTTCATTGCAGATGTTTACTGCTCTTACATTGGAAGCCTCTAAAGCCTACTCCTCGAACGTATTGCGGAGTTCTTTGAGGATAGTCTCCGCGTAATCTGATACCAACTTCCAGGCTTGGGGGCCCTTCAGCATGGCTTCTACTAATTGTTCTGGAACGATATTAGTCTCCAGCATCCTCTCCTCTTCAGCACGTTGATCCTGAAACCGGGGGCAGGAGAAGAACACGTGTTCCGCGTCCTCTATCACGTCCGTACAGTGCGGGCAGTTTGGGGAGTTTGCCCTCCTGAACCTGTGCAGGTATGCTCGAAAGCATCCATGTCCAGTCAGGAGTTGAGTGATGTAGAACCCAACCTCCCCATGCTGGCGGTTGACCCAACGACTGATGTTAGGTATCAATCGATATGTCCACCTTCCTTTAGTAGAGCTGTCCCACCTCTCCTGCCATTGCCCTAGACTCATGGCTCTTTCATCGCTGTTTCCTGTCGGTTGGTCTTTCTCTAACTTTCTGCGATAAAGCCGTCCCCTTTCTGCAGCCAGGATGTCGATTGGTAGGGTAGAGGCAATCACACTCACCGCCTCGTAAGACACAGTGCGGTAGGATGATGCCACTCGAATCGCTGAGAGCCGCTGGACTGATTTCATTTTCCGGCGGTACGATGGTAGCTCGAGCGATTTCTCCCATACCGGTGCCCCGTACAACAAAACAGAAGTAGTTACTGTTGCCAGTAGCTGTCTTCTTATCTGTCTAGGGCCTCCGACATTCGGCATTATTCTAGATAATGCCCCCTGTACCCCAGCTGCTTTCTTGCTGGCCGCGATTATGTGCTCTTTGAAGTTGAGCCGTGTGTCCAGGAGCACCCCCAAATAGCTGATGAAGGGCTGCGACTGTATGTAGGTGTCGCCTATTTTGAGGGTGATGGTTTCCCTTGCCTTCCGACTGCTAACAAGAAGTGTTTCGGTCTTTTGCTCTGCTAAACTCAAGTCCGCTGCGAGCATCCAATGCTGAATTGTGGCTATAGCGAATGAGAAGGTTGTTTGTATCTCCTCTATGTGCTTGCGCACTATGATCAATGCCACATCATCGGCGAATGCCACTAGCCTGACGCCCTCAGGCAGACCGAGCAGGAGCAGGTCGTTGTACATTACGTTCCATAAGAGGGGCCAAGAACAGAGCCCTGAGGTACACCTCCTGTGATCTTATAATCTACTTGCCCATTTTCAGTTTGGTACAACAAGATGCGGTCCTTGAAATACGCTGAAACCATTCTGCGCAAGTACTGCGGAACTTCCATCCTGGCAAGAGCGTCCAAAATGCGGTCCCAGCGGGTCGAGTTAAAGGCGTTCTTGATATCCAGGGTGGCTATTAGACAGTACTTTTTTCCACCTCTTCTCCATCTCTTTCCCGAGATAGCCTCTCTGGCGATGTTGGTAACGAGTGTCACGGCATCGATGGTTGATCTCCCCTTTCTGAACCCGAATTGGTTGGTGGAAAGTTTTGGCTCAACGTAGGGCTCCAGCCTATCTGCTATTATTCTTTCAAGGAGTTTTCCCGCAGAGTCCAACATACAGAGGGGACGATATGATGACGGTTCGTCTGGAGGTTTCTTTCCCCCTTTAGGTAGGAGCACAAGCCTCTGCTTTTTCCACTTAGCCGGAAAAACCCCTGCTTTAGGCAGGTCTCATACATGTGTAGAAACATGTCAGGCCTATTGGCTATGGCGCATTTTAGCGCGATGTTAGGTATGCCATCTGGACCGGGAGCCTTGCCGTTTTGGAGCCGGTTGCACGCGCCCATCAGCTCATTCATAGTCACTGATGGTATATCTTCGTCCCTCACCTGCCACGAAGGATAAGCGGGTAGCTCAGGCTTCGCAGGAAACAAGTGAGTGACAATGCGGTGCAATGATTCGGGGCAGTTCGTTGATGTCATGGGAGGGGCCTTAATTTTATGCATCACGAATTTATACGGTTTTCCCCATGGATCTTGATTAACTTCGTCACACAACTCCTTCCAGTAGGATCTCTTGCTTGAGAGAATGGCTCTTCGTAGTTGTTGTCTTTTGATCTCATAGTCGAGCCTTAGTTCTTCTGTTGTGACCCTGTCGCGTCTCCGTGCTCGTTGATGCAGCCTTCGTGCTTTGAGACACTCTCGTCGGTGTTGTGAGATCGTGTCGTTCCACCAGTAAACTGGTGCGGAGAAGCCTTGCGCTGAATCAAATGTATGGGAGATCGGTAAAAGTAATTAATTTTATTAAATTAGGACTACTACAATCTCGATTGTTCTCATTATGGTGTGAAGATGATGGCAGCAAACAAAGAAGAAGTGAGATTGTTGACTCTGTGTAAAACTTTCAACAAGGCTATTCGAACTTAGAGCCGAGTTACTAATGTTTCTTTCAGCAGATATGTCTTTTAATTTAAAAGACCGTTTGTATGATAAAACTCGGTTGTACCTACTGTCTGTTATGGCGGATATTTTTCAAAAACTGAACGAATTAAATTTGTCATTGCAAGGTAAACAGACAACAGTGTTTTAGGCCTGTAATAAAATCACCGCTTTCAAAATAAAAGTAGGTTTTTGAATTATTTGCGTTGGTAAGAGAGAAAAAGAAAGCTTTATGTCACTCAGTGAGTTTGTTAGCGTTAACGTCACAGAAATGTTTCAAGATGATGTATTTGAAAAATTCGTCCGATATCTCACTTCCATGCGCGCATCTTTTGAGAAGTATTTTCTCGAAGAACAGAATACAAAATAAAACTGATTTCATGGATTCATATTTCTTTTTTACCCAACTTGCTACAGCCCGAAATTATGTCAAAAGAGATATATGATCCTCTTCTATAAATACCATCAGGCAGTATGGAGCCACTGTTCAAAACGACGCTTCTGAATAATTTTTGGTGCATAATCCGTAATGAATACCCAATGATTAGCAAAATGGCTCTGAATATTCTTCTGCCGTTCCCAATAACATATCTGTGTAAAACAGGATTCTCAGCCTATGCAGCCACGAAAACAAAATACCACAACAGACTAGACGTCGAACCTGATATGAGACTTCAACTGTCATCTATCAACCCTAATATCAACCAAATGATGAAAAATAAAAAACAGTCTCATACCTCCCATTAGTTAAATATATTTTTTTTATAATATATTAAATTATTATACTTATGTAGTAAAGTAAGTAATAGATAGTAACTGTAACACTGTAGTTTTATTATGTTTCCTTGGTTCCGTCAAGTAATTCGCTTTCCAAAAGGATTCCGTAATTAAAAAATTTTGAGAACCGCTGCTCTAGAGCATTCTACTGAAAGAATTGGGTAATTTCGGCAAGATGTTTAGATTTAGAAATACCCACTGTTTACGAAGAGATGTATACTTCCGGCTCGTGACCATGTATACAAGGGGGATTAATGTTTTAGTTCAGGATTGAATCTTACCTTGAAGACACAGGGGAATTTATATTTACTCTTCGTAATTTCGGGTACATTAATAACACATTTACAACAATAACATAGTTTATTAAGTTATAATAATCACAATTTTCTCTATACAATATGGTGTTTGAGTCTTATAAGATTCTGCAACAGTACTCGTTTCATAAATGTTCAAAAACTATAACGGCCGACTGACGCCATTTTTTGGATTCCAAAAAAATTCTACTTACACAAGCTTTATGAATTTTCATCACAATTTACTAGGAAGTACCAATTAATACTGTTCCTTTCAACGGTCTACACTCCGAAAATGCTTTATAACCTTAGTTGAAAACCAAAAACTAAATTACATTTAAAACACACTCGCAATCTACAAACTATGTTTCACGACGACATGATTTTCATTCTTCTCTTCTACATTACTACTGCGCCACTTCACACAAGCTTTGAGATCAATTACTTTTGGTTCTGTTGGTTCATAGAATAATAGTTACAATGCTAATGTCAGATTATGCTGTTATTAAACCAACCGTTAGAGTGCGCCACTACGCATCTCTCTTCAGGTACTCGAGGTTATTTAAGCCTTTCAAATGAAAACTTTGTTTTCGAACACCCTCTGTTATGTTCTTGATCAAGACAAATAGCAGGACATACCTACTATTTGGCATATGCCTAGTTATTTGGTATGGGCAGGTACAACGGATAGGGGAAGAAGTATTCCCAAAGAAAAATATGAAATGAATTATAATGGAACCGAACCCCTTTCAAATAATTACTTTGAATTATTATCACAAGCAACAACTGTAAACGATTTACCAAACTTTTCTTCTATTCGTAAATGTTTACTTGTGATATCCATAAAACGACTACCATCCATTTTTTGCCGTCAGTACAATACATAGTATTTTCTTCAAAACATATCTTAATGTACATTCACAGTGAAATAGTGTACAATTTTTCTTCAATGGAGGCCTGTCTGTACACTTCAAATAAATCGCACTTAACGCTAGTTATGATTTGCTTTTTGACATAATATTTAATTAAACCTATAAAAATTGAGCTTGCCTATTTGTTTAGTATATAAATTGACATGAGAATATAATTTTTTTTATAAACATTTATTAATATTGTTGGCAAAAATAAATTTTAATTTCTGAATGGAGTAAACCTTATGACTTAGCTACTTTTCGGTTACTGTTATTTATCTAATAAATACTTTTGCAGATTCATCAATCAATATTCCAAAAAACTATCTTTTAATAGTCGTATATTGTCTCCACTTGTCAATATTTTATCCCTAAATCTAACCAATAATTGTAATATTTCAATTCTTAAGGTATCCAATTTTAACCGGCGGTAAATATATATATATATATATATATATATATATATATATATTTGACCCCCGGTAGCGCAGAGGGAATGTGCTCGAACCTCCAAAATTTCACTAATTCCGAGGCTGAAACCGAGTCTCGTACCCGGGTTCGAATCCCAACCATGCCACGGCTTTTAATTAAAATAAAAAGGCGTGACGTCATCTCGGGGGTACGGTCGTCTCTGGTAACTGGCAAAATCCATGAGAAAGAGAATCATTGCTCCTTACCAACCCGTATTGAAGCAGCGTGGTAAGCTATGCCTCAGAACCTCAAACATGTCGAATTACAAAACTCACGGAATTGTACCCCATGTGGGTAAGCAATACCACACCGGGAAACCGGTCTGCCTCAAGGATTCTGGGGGAGGCAAACATTCGACTACACTACATCTAGCAACATATAACTGCCGAACACTCTCGAACCAAGCTAGAATTGTAGAACAAGAGGCAGTAAAAATCAAGTGGGATATCATTGGCATAAGTGAAGTTAGGAGGAAAAACGAAGAGCTAATAACACTTGAATCAGGCAACCTCCTATACCACCGAGTAACACCAACTGGAAGAACTAGCGGTGTTGGATTCCTCATACATAAGAGATGGACCGATAAAATTATAGGCGTGTCCGGAACATCAGACAGAGTCGCTAGTCTAACATTGTCGCTTTCGAAAAGATACTCCATTCAAGTAATTCAAGTTTACGCCCCAACAATTAGCCATTCTGACGAAGAAGTCGAACAACAGCGAAATCAAATAGGCATTAGATACCAACAACAGCAATTTCAAATACATTATCGGGGACTTCAAAGCGAAAGTAGGGAAAAGACAAGACCGAGAAGGATCAGTGGGGAACTTCGGGTTCGGTGAACGAAACGAAAGGGGTGAGAGATTAGTACAGTTCGCGCACTATCAGAACATGTACATATCAAACTCCTTCTTCAAGAAAAATTCTAATAGTAAATGGACTTGGGAAGCTCCAAATGCGTCAGTTAAAAATGAAATTGACTTTGTCCTGACAAACAGGATTAATACCATCAAAGATGTAAGCACGCTAAATAAATTCAGGACAGGAAGCGATCACAGACTTGTCAGAGCAAGAATTGCCCTTAATACGAAACTGGAGAGATTTAAACTTACTAGATAGACGCCCGCTACTAGCATAGACATTAACAACCTGAAAGAAAACTCTGAAAAATATCAGACGCTGATAGAAGAGAAACTCCGGGAACAACAAGACAACACACAACTAATGAATACAATACTGACCTGTGCTAAAGAAATAGGCGGAACCCAACAACGAAAGGAACACAAGAAGCTTAGTTCGGAAACAAAGGCGTTGCTTCAGAAAAGAAGAGAACTGAAAAGGACAACAGACATCCAACGCATAGAATACAGGGAATTATGCAAAAAAATAAGAAAGAGAATTGCAGAGGACATCAAAAAATACAACGAAAAATTGGTAGAAACTGCAACTGAAAATCGGAAAAGTTATAAAAACGCTAAGAAAGCGTTGGTAATTGGAAAAAGACAAGTAATCGCATTGACAGAAGAAAATATCAGAATAACGGATAGACACAAAATAATGGAGCATGTCACGAAGTTTTACAAGGATCTATACAAAGCCCCCGAATCTCTGGAAATACAGCTGACGAAAGAAGAAATACCTGAAATACTCGTGGAGGAAGTGGAATTAGCGGTCAAGAAAATGAAAAATGGCAAGACGGCAGGTAACGACGAAGTAACGGCTAAACTACTAAAATACGCTGGTAGAGAAGCATGGAAACGCCTAGCCAAAATATATACGAATTGCCTAAGAACCAGACACATCCCAGAAAAATGGAATAGCGCCCTCATAGTATTAATCCATAAGAAAGGCAATAAAGAAGACATTCGGAACTACAGACCGATAAGTCTCCTGCCAGTAGTGTACAAAATATTCACTAAAATCATACAAAACAGAATACAGAGTACACTAGATTCCGCTCAACCCCGAGAGCAAGCCGGATTTCGTAGTGGCTTCAGCACAATCGATCACATACACACTATAAGGGAAGTTATCAATCGAACTAGAGAATATCAAATAACACTTGCCTTGGCCTTCATTGACTTCGAAAAAGCGTTCGACACTATATATCCGAAGGCGGTAATCAACGCTCTGAGTGAACAAGGTGTAGATAAGCCATACAAACGTTGGCTAATATATACAAGGAAGCCAAAGCCAAATCAGAATATACGAAGGCAGCCCCGAATTTCCTACTAACAGAGGAGTCAGACAAGGTGACTCAATATCACCGAAGCTATTCACAGCGGCATTAGAGAGTATCTTTCGACGATTAAACTGGGACCACAAAGGACTGAACCTAGATGGAGAATATCTGAACCATCTGAGATTTGCAGATGACATTGTCCTAATTGCCAATACCGCAGGAGAACTACAAAATCAAATCAATGAACTTAGCAGAGTAAGTAAGGAAATAGGCCTAAAAATAAATATCGGAAAAACAAAGATAATATACAACGAACAAGTAGACACACAAGGCGTCACAATAGATAACACAATTCTGGAAATAGTAGAACAATATATATACCTGGGTCAATTAATACACATATCAGGTTCGCTACTACCAGAAATAAACAGAAGGATCAAACTTGCATGGATGACGTTTGGAAGAAACTCCATAATCTTCAAGTCACGAATGGCATTCCGCCTTAAGAAGAAAGTATTTGATCAGTGTGTTCTACCAGTACTGACATACGGTTGTGAAACCTGGATTCTGAAAACCGAACTTACAACAAAACTTCAAGTAGCACAAAGGTCCATGGAAAGATGCATGATCTGAATAACGAGAAGAGATCGGAATAGAATAGAGTGGATAAGGAACAAAACCCAGGTAATAGATGTTATCCACAGAGTAAAATCTCTGAAGTGGCAGTGGGCAAGACATTTGGCAAGAAGACAAGATCATAGGTGGTCAACAAAACTGACGCAATGGTATCCTAGGGGTGTTAAAAGACCAAGGAAACGCCCAAATGTAAGATGGGACTATGACATCAAGAAAATAGCAGGCATAACCTGGTCCCAAAAAGCGTACAACAGAACAACATGGAGAGAAATGCGAAACGAATATGTAAGAGAGGCTACACCATAAAATAATGGTCAAAATTAGCTGAACATGATGATATATATATATATATATATATATATATATATATATATATATATATATTTACAAAGAATTATTCGCGCTAGTAACCCACCAGATATAATTACCGCGGTTTCCAGAATAAAAAGGGAACTCCAACTTTGTCACTTGGAAAATCAAAAATTCTCAAATGTACGGAACCCTCAACATCAACCACAAAGACGACCACATCCTCAAACTTTTCTAAAACAGTGTTCGTTTTGCAAACGCACCGGACATTTGTATAACGAATGTCTAACATGACAACGACAACAACAACCAAACCAACAACCACACCAAAACTTTAACAATAACAACCCGCAACAATTTAGACCGAATCCTCCTTATCAATCGGCTAATCAAACTAGGCTCAATACTGATCCCAATAGGTATCCCGCACAACAAAACCGACCTTGTGCCAGTGGACAATATCAAAGTCCTAATCAATCTCGACCAAATCCCAATTTTGACAGAAACCAACAACAAAGAACCCACCACTTCAACCAAGATGACTTCTACAAAACTTTAAACAATTTCACAAACGATGACCCTTATACAAATTCATACTACCAAGACGATTGTTCTTATTCAGACCTCCAAAATACAGATTTCGAATACTCTCAAAATGACTATACTGAAACTTTTGAAAGCAATTACCCTGAATTCCCTTCTGAATTACCCGAAGACCGACGACAAAATTTTCAAGAGGTACTTACAGTGGACAAACCACCCGATACACAGATCTGCAATCTTCAAACCCAGTTCGAAACAATGAGTTTACTCGACGACTTCAACCCCAACCTGAATTATCCGGAACAAGCTTTCCTATAAGCCCCTCACTTTCGGTAAATTCTAAGAACCTTTTCTACATCAACGACGCCACTAATACGTATAAACTGTTAATAGACACAGGTGCCGGTTTATCAATTTTTAAACCAAACACTTGTAAACAATTTCGACACAGACACCCAGAAAACGTTGTGATACAAGGTATCACTAATCAAAAAATCCTAATTAACGAATCGACCTTAGTCCCATTTAATCTTAACGATCCTCCCCAATTTTACATCTGTAACTTAGACATCGAATTCGATGGTCTACTAGGTTCTGACTTTTTAGAACATTACAATTGTGTCATTGACTTTAACAAAAAACTTCTTATAACCAACTTCAAAACTATTCCGCTTATGAAAGTAACTGACGAAACAATATCTTCAAACAGGCAATTTCCAACAATTAACCCAACAATTTCAAACACGATTACTATTGAACCGCGAACAAAACGGATTTGCAAATTCAAATGTGACTTACGTAACACGGAAGCTATACTAACCACTACAGTCCTAGAAAATGTGAGACTTCCGAATGCTTTAGTCAAAGTTAACGACAAAGGCGAATTTTTGACATCCATCTTAAACGCTAACGCCTGCCCAAAAACTGTAAATTTCGACACTATCAAATTAGAACCCATTCAAAATTACTATGTAAATCACTGTGAAGAAATTTCGTTTGCAACTAATCGTAACTTCGACAGACAAACGGAGATTAACAATCAACTCCGACTCGAACACCTTAACGAGGAAGAGGCCGAACTAATACAACAACTATGTCTTGACTTTTCCGACATTTTCTACTTAGAAGGTGACCATCTTAGTTTCACGAATGAAATTAAACATTCCATCGACACAAACAACGCCAAACCCATATACACTAAATCGTACCGCTATCCCCAAATTCACAAAGAGGAAGTCCGTAACCAAGTTTCGAAAATGTTAGAACAGGGCATCATTCGTCCCTCAAACTCTCCCTGGTCTTCCCCTGTATGGGTTGTCCCGAAAAAAACTCGACGCATCCGGGAAACAGAAATGGCGCGTAGTCGTGGACTATAGAAAACTAAACGAACTGACAATAAACGACAAATATCCGTTACCCAACATATCCGATCTGTTAGACCAACTTGGCAAATGCCAGTATTTTACCACCCTAGATCTAGCTTCTGGTTTCCACCAGATTGAAATTGATTCCAAGGACATTCAAAAAACCGCTTTCACTGTAGAGAACGGTCATTTTGAATTTGTTCGCATGCCTTTTGGGTTGAACAATGCCCCTTCAACATTCCAAAGGGTGATGGACAATATTCTGATAGATAGGAATCCAGAACGAAAGATGTTTGGTGTACATGGACGATATAATCGTTTATTCGCCCACCATTCACGAACACTTAGCAAGACTAACTGACGTTTTTAAAAGACTTAGGAAGGCAAACCTCAAAATACAGCCTGACAAATGCGGGTTTCTCCGCAAGGAGGTCGCTTATTTGGGACACTTAATAACTAAAGACGGTGTAAAACCCAACCCGTCGAAAGTCGACTGTATCTTAAACTTTCCGCAACCGCAAAACCCCAAAGATATTAAGTCATTTTTGGGACTTGCTGGTTATTATCGGAGGTTTATTCCAAACTTCGCGAGAATATCGAAACCCCTAACTAAACTTTTACAAAAGGATGAACCGTTTAATTTCAACGCTGAATGCGTCACGTCCGTTAACGAACTCAAACGTGCTTTAACTTCGACACCAATACTGATCTATCCGAACTTCGAGGAACCATTCATACTAACCACTGACGCCAGTGCTTTTGCAATCGGCGCTGTACTATCCCAAGGGCCAATAGGTAAAGATTTACCCATTGGATATGCTTCCAGGACACTTTGTCAAGCCGAGACAGGTATTCGACTATTGAGAGAGAACTGTTGGCTATTGTTTGGGCAGTGAAGTACTGGAGACCGATAATCTATGGCCGAAAGTTACAACTTTGTACCGATCACCGCCCGTTGACATGGCTGTTCTCGATAAAAGACCCCGGAAGCCGATTACCCCGATGGAGACTTAAACTCGAAGAATATGACTACGAGATCATTTACAAACCGGGTAAAATTAACAAAAACGCCGACGCCTTATCACACATTAAAATCAACCACCTTGATGAGTGCGTATTATTCCAGGCTAAAACTAAACTAACACCCCACAAAATATTACCCCTAAATGACGAAGACGATGACAATACCTCCGAACCTGAACAAAACGAAATAACTACCGAAACGATATCCCAAGAATTCAAAACTTTTGTTGAACGTTACAAAACTGTTTCCTTAATTGACTATAGTAAAATCGAATTTTCTAATTGCCAACTTCTAGACAAGGCAAATAAAAATATCCTAATCTTTCCCCAATCATCCAACCTTCAGGAATTCCATCACGACATATTCGAAGATATTTTCGAAGAAGTCGCTGATTTTGAAACATTTAAAATCAACGTATTCGCTAGCAAAACTGTTAGCAGGAGACAATACTTCATAGTCCCGCTTCCAAACGATACCGAAATCGTAAATGAAGTCCTTTTCGCATCTATTTTCAAAAATCAAGACGTTCTCTCCCCATCGAAAACATATTGTGTAGAAAACAACCTTGATCTTCCAATTCTGGAAATGCTATCCTTTATTTTCTCTGAAAAAGACATTAAGTGGAAGATTTGCCAAAACATCACAAAAACTCCTAACAAAGACGAAATTCCACTAATACTCGAGCAATATCATAACGGAAAAAACAACTTGCATCGCGGCATCAACGAAACCATACGCCGTGTCAAAGAGAGGTTCAACTGGCCGGGATTTACTAAAGACATTGAGAACTTCATAAAGAACTGCGTAATCTGTCAACAAACCAAAGCTTGTCGAAAAAACTTAGATAATCCCCTCGTCATAACTGAGACACCTAAAACACCCTTTGAAAGAATTAACATCGACATCTTAGAAATTCCTAATAGAAATCACATTTTGACGATAAGAGACGAACTGACTAAATTCTCACAAGCCTATGCTTTGGCAGATAAATCCGCCAAATCTGTCGTTAGTACTATTATGTTGTACTTTCAACATTTCGGTAAACCATTACGTATCCACTGCGACTATGGCAGAGAATTTGACAATGCCATACTAAAATATTTATGCAAACTTTATGACATCAAACTTACCTACTCTAGCGTGGGACACCCGAAAACAAACAGCTCCGTGGAACTATTTCATTCTACTCTACTAGAAATGATTCGCATTCACAAAGCTGAAAATCCCGACGAACACCCCTTAAACGTACTTCCGTATGCTATTATTGCCTATAACAATTCAACCAATAAGACCCATGGCTTCAGCCTGTTCGAACTCGTTTTCGGACATACCTCCAGCAGACCCCCAGAGACTCTTTATAATCAAAAAGAACTAATTAGCAAATATGTACGAGACCTAAATAACCGAATTTCTTACTATTACAAAATTGCACGTGAAAAGACTAACTTACAGAAACAAAAAGCGAAAGAAAGATTTGACCAACATGTTTCGAAAAACCCACCTGATTACAAAATCGGTGACAAGGTATACGTAAAAGAGTCACAAATAAAAGACAAACTCCAGAACAAATTTAATGGCCCATTCCAAATTATTGAGATCCACAATAACTCTGCTACACTTCTAAACCTAAGAACTAACCAACGAACGAAAGTGAAGTTTGACAGAATGAAACCATATTCTGAAAACTAACTTTCTTTTCAGGTTTCTTCTGCTGCTCGGATCAGCAGTTTCACAGTACGACGTCAAACCGATTAACAACACTCTCGGTATCTACTACCATGACGAAAGTCGAATAATTGTATGAAACTATAAATGGACTCTATTAGTTCACCGGAACTTAACAACCCTTAATCAACTATTTGAAAATAATAACAGAATCCTCAATACTTTAGAACGAGCTGTCGATCCTATGCCTGGCTTCAAATTTCACGATACAGGTGCCTTTCGTGTGGACGTCCAAACACACATTAGCCTTTTAACACAAATCTCCGACTCCATCAAAACAAAATTTTCAGAAGTATTTCTAGTCACTAAAAGACCCAACCGCGGATTAATAGACGGTGCTGGAACCATCTTTAAAGCAATAACCGGTAACCTAGACACATCCGATGGCGAATTCTATACTAGCAGCATAAACAGACTTAACCAAGGACAACTACAAGTCGAAAATCTTTTAAAGAACCAAATGAGCGTTACAACCACTATTATTAAACACTTTAATGAAACTATTCAGAAACTTCAAATAGACGAGAAAATCTTTAACGAAGACATTAACGAAATCAACCTCACGATACATGAACTAAATGATCGGATAGCCACTATTCAAGCCAAACAATCATTTCTTGAAATTTGTGAAAAACTAATGGCTAGTTATTTGTTTCTTGAAGATAACCTTAACGATATTTAAAATTCAATAACTTTTGCACGTTTGAAAATTATTCACTGATCTATTATTACACCGGATCATTTGATTGCCGCATTACAGGAGATTTCTCAAAACCTTGTTAAAAATAATTTACCGTTACCAGTCAGATTTTCAAGTGTTGCACGGTATTTAGAAGTAATTGAACTACAAGCTTTTCAAACTCACTCAGATCTAGTATTCCTTTCTTTTACTCAAAAATATGTAGCGCGAAATGATGATTCTCTTATGTACATACCAATCAAGGACTTGAGTGCGTGCAAATAGCTGACCCCACTCCGAAAACTGTGCTTCGATTTATACGCGTATCCCATAGACTCAAATGCACCCTGTGAGGCGCAGCTCCTGAAAAACATTCGTAGTGTCCCCGAAACGTGTAAAAGTGCCATCGTTTTAAGTGAAGGGTACAATGTTCAAAAACTTGAAAGAAATGCGTGGATTGTAATCATATCGGAACCCATACATGTGACCATTAATTGTCCAGGAATTGACGCTAAAACTTTAGTGCTAACGAACAATTCTATCATTCGGTTACAAACGGAATGTAGTGCTTTTGTTGGGATCACGAAAATCCAGGCCGAACCACACAAATTCATGAACATTTCGGACAATTCTCATCCAGTTTTAATTCCATTCAATTGTTGCAATTCTCACCCTGAGAAACTTGCAATTCCGGACCTTAAGCCCCTGAAGCTAGACGACTTAAACATGGAAGAACTATCCATAGCCAACCACAAGCTGGACCAGTATTCAAGGGATCTCGACGATCTCATCAACCAACCCTTTGTTAATAAAAACATTTCCTGGTTCACGTATGCTACAATAATTATCATTGTAACAATTGTTGTTGCATACAGCTCATTGAAAATCATAAGGCACGTTAAGAGACCTCCGAAAAACGACAACTCCAATCCAGAGAGTCTGAGTACCCTGACAAAACCGTTCTCCAGGCTGATACCAAAACTGAGGCCCCAAATCGAAGAGTAACCCGAACATCCAGACTTATAGAATTGAGAACCTTCTTGATACATTTCTATTCTTATTTGACTTTTATGTTTTGTATATTTTTCATATTTTATGTAACCTATTTAAACTTAATCATTATGTTCACTTTAACTTTATTTTATTTCCATATTTGTATTGTTTTTGCTTATTTAGCTAGCGTCCAGTAAATTCCAAAAGTTGATGTTACAGCATCAACTTTTCTTGGTAAAGGGGAGCTGTTAGGCGTAAATATCATGCACGTGTATGATACGAAGTATCATATTTCGCTGACCAGTTTCCTGCTTCATTATGTAAACGTGGGAACGCATCGACTTGACCGTTCTTTTGATTAGTCGGCTTTCTTAATGTTATAAATCAGAGCGACGCGGTCCCACGGTTGTCATTTATCGTGAGTATACTTGTACCATTTAGTTAGTTAATTTTAATTTTCATTTTAATGTTTTATTCAAAGTTTTAATTGTTATATTTCAATAAATAATTTTTTTTAAAAACTCAAAAGTGATTTACAAGATATAATATATATATATATATATATATATATATATATATATATATATATATATATATTTGTTTTTAAGTTTTCGCGGGCACTAAATGTTTTAGGTGGTTTCCGGGAATTCATCCGCGTAGTTGATAACTGATCCCTGCCGGGATCGATGGTAAAATGATGACGTTTCGGCAGAGTCACATCTGCCCTCTTCAGGTTGGTTCGCATAATTTACTGTACAGTATTCGAGTAACTAGAAGCGAAAGCAGAAGGCTACGAGAATTATGCAAACCGACCTGAAGAGGGCACATGTGACTCTACCGAAACGTCGTCATTTTACCATCGATCGCGGCAGGGATCAGTTATCAACTACGCGGATGAATTCCCGGAAACCACCTAAAACATATATATATATATATATATATATATATATATATATATATACATCGCATCGGAAATGTTTTTTAAAGATTAAAGGTATAAGCAACAAATATGAAGGGTAATTAATTTCATTCATAGCGCAACTTTACCAGTCGTATTTAACGACCGAATTAACTTTAAAAGGGTCAGTCAGGAGTTTTCAGTAAGCCGATTTTCTGCATACTACATTCACGAAAACGACGGGGAAGCACATTTTCCGCCTCACTAACAATAAATTCATCTTTTTCCTTTCAAAAGCTATGCATCAAAAACGATGTTTGAAAATATTTCCACATATTTTTCGATTACGAATCCTTGCCAAACTATGATGCCCTCTATAAAGACTAATCCGGTTAGAAGTTTGTTGTTATTGAATTTCTGGAGCGGTTCGGAAGATTCCCCCTTTGTCTACAAACTGTTGATGGGATTGCCAGTACAGGTTGGGTGATAAATTTCCCTGTTGCGACGAGACAACCCCATGTTATTCAATTTGTGATATTCTGGTGTGAACATCGTTAACTAACAAGAAGGTCATGATACTGATAAGCTCTCGAACAAAAGAGAAATTGCACTTTCTATAGATGATTTCAATACGAGATCTTAAAGTTATTGCTGGAAACCATTAGGGTTTGAAAATCTACTTTAATGTTTCTTGGGTTTTCGCAGAAACTAAAATCTCATAAAACTTTCTGGCTACCTGTATGTAGAATTTGAGAAATTAATATTTTTTAGAATTATAGAGATTAATATTTTGTAAATATGTATTTTTCCTTCTGTTGCTTATTTCATTATTGTCCTTTCGAGTAGGTAGTAACATTTTCTTGATATATTGATTCAATAAAGGTATAAATCAGGAGTTTGAAAAAAGAATAAATAGAATTTAAAAAAAAAATCATAACTGTAATGAACGGCATGGTAGCGAAATTCTGTCGATAACAATGAGGAAGACTAATAATACGCGGCAGTTGAAATAATTAAAAAGTGGGCAATATACTTGGTGTAAATGAATAAGTGCGAAAGGTTTCGAGATGTGCTTCCTCAAGTCATTTTATGATGAAAAGTTCCTATGAACATATGTCCTCAAACGCTTCCTTACCGATGTACAAGGTGTTGAAATCTTCAGATTTTTTCAGTTTTTTTCTTCTGACTACTACTTGTTTTCGAGATATTTAGTTCAGTTTTGGGGCATTATGGCTCTATAAAGTCGTCATAATAAAATAACAGAAACGGGCATGAAAATCTATAGGGTGGTACTTTTTCTGAGGTCACGTGTTCCTTTAGCCCCTGCAAATTTTCTTCAGTACACCCCTGACAATTGACAAAAATTGCAAATGAATTTCTTATGAATTTGCAATCTTTTTTAATTCTTGCGTTGTTTTTTTCGTAGCTGCCTCTGTTTTTGTGTAAAAAATGACCAATTTCATGTGTACTTTAGAAACAAATAATCCTTCGCTTATTTATTTTTCGAGTAAGCAGCTGTCATATTAATTCCTCTCATTGACAACTCTAACTTAATTATTGTTAATTTGCCGGAAGTCATGACAGCGAAGATGAATAAGCCCAAGTCCGCAGCATCCAACCACCCGATGACGAGATGACCTTCGAACAGTTTATGACACTGTACTCTAATGGGCAGAAAGTCCAGCACGACGTGACCACACAGGAACCCCGAGACCTGTTTGAGGTGCCCATAGAATATGCCCTGGCTCATTGTGTGGCTCGAGATCTCCGGATGTAAAGGGGAATAGCCAAGGTGTTTGCCAAAAAGTACGGTCAGTCCAGAAGGTACGGGAGCAAGATCCAGCGGTAGGGAAGGTCCTTCATCTCGAAGATAAACAACCAGTGGTTACCAGAGACATCTTTTATTTGGTAACGAAAACATTCTGGCAAGAGAAGCCAACATACAGTGACTCTGGTAGAATTGAGGAATGTAATGATGGAGAAGAATCTGATGAAATTGGCGGTCCCAAAGATAGCCTGCGGGTTGGACGGACTGAACTTCCACCAAACTTCCCGTTGTCGAAATGGAGAGTCCTGCAAATATCGTCATACCAGTAAGGATTCTGGGACATTCCGGGACGAAATGGTCTTAAGGACGGGGCAATGTTACGAGAATTCATCCGACAGCTGGTGTAATCGGCCATCAACTAATTCATGAAAGGGACATTATTCCGATAAATTCTGGGAACCCGAAATGTTTGTCTCGCAACAGGCGGACCGCTGCCGTTACTGGGAATTCCCTTAAAGCTTCCAGAACATGAAAGAGTTTCCCGATGGTTCGTGGACGTACCAGATAATTCCAAGATAAATATATAAATAAGAAGAGCTGGCTATAGGAGGCATTCAGTTTTCGACGGTCGTGTTGAATACTTAAGTAGATATAAATTGTAAATAGTTGTGTTAAAGTAGTGGAAATAAATTAGAGTGAGTTGGACTGTGTTTTTAAATGAATCCAAGAACTGAACTGAACCCGAGTGTGAAAATAAAAACATTACAATAGGGAACTTAGTATGACCATAGTATAAAACAACGCAGTAAAAAGCTGCTAATAGTCTCACAACAATCTCATACAGTAAGCGGCTTTTTCTTTAATATAACAATAAAGGCATATTGCATCCAACTGCATGAGATTGTTGTGGGATTGTGCAGCAGATGCTCTTTACTTGTCTTCTAAATGTTATTTGTGGCATATTCTTGATTAAATTTTTATGTTTTCTTGGGAAATAACACCACAATCGAAATAAAAAGCTGTATATTGAAAGAAAATACCAAACGTTTCAAAGTCGATTCTGACTTCGCTGTAAATGGCTTTAAAATATGTATTGAAAATGTAAATTGCAAATTGAAAGTTTGATTTATGGTGTTTAAGTTGACATACGATTTTTTTTGTTTTTAAATATACAGGTAGCACAAAAGATTCTAAAGATCATGTATTAAAATAAACAGCTTTCAAGTTGGAAGAATTTGAAAGAGTTGTCTTTAGAATTTACAAGTAGCGTTACTAAGGGCGACGTTGTTAAAAGATAGCGCATTCGCCAAAAATGCGATCAAAGAATTCTAGGATCACTGAAACAGCAGAATTCTTATAACAAAGTCGTACCTAGAAACGTCAGTTATGAATTCTAAAGACAACTCTTTCAAATTCTTCCAACTTGAAAGGTGTTTAACTTAATACATGATCTTTAGAATTATTTGTACTACCTGTATATTTAAAAACAACAAATCACTTTCAGTTACATATTGCTGTAAACTTCGTGGGTTCAAATTAAATTTTAAAAACTGATATTCACTTTCACTTTCTAGAACTTTATTTACCCACAAAAATCCAATATTTACAACAGCTGATTCCGAAAACAATTTACATCGAAATAATAACACGACTCATATAAGCTGAACTAAACTACCTGAACTGTACAATGTCTTTTATACCTAACCTAGAATTTTCGCGTCGTTCTGAATGGGTATTTCATTGTTCGCTCGCCTTCGATTTTAATACTTTTTGCTGCAGACGGTAAAAGTTTTATTTTCATCGAATAAATTTTATAACAATATTAATTTCCTCACCGATACTGCAAAAAAGAATTGTAACAATCAGGTGTCGTTAAAGTAAAAAAGTAGCAACTTCTAACTTTTCTATTTTTTCTTTTGGCAAAAATTTATTTCTGAAGTTTAACTGAAGTATTGATCCTCAAAATCTTTGCACTCAAACCGTTTACACCCTGTATATTTACATAAAGGTGTAAGACGCAACGGTATCATATTACGCTGACAGCTTCCCGGTACTTCGCTCTAAACGTGGGAACGCATCGTGTTAACATATTTCAGCTTTTAGTAAGTAATAAAAACGAGCGAAGCGATCCCACGGTTGTCATAATACCTTATTTTAGTTAGTTAGTTATTTTTAAATTCAGTTTAATTATTTTTCCAAGTTAAAGTATTAAATTTGATATCTAAGTTTTTGAATAATATATATATTTTTTAAAAGTAAAATTGAAGATAATATATATATATATTAATATATATATATATATATATATATATATATATATATATATATATATATATATATTATCAATATTATTCAATTTGCTTGTAACGTTGTCCTGCGTACGTAAAATACATGTTTGATAAGCAGTGGTTGGCTAGGTTGATTATATGTTCTCTTCTTTATCTGATTCAAGGTACAATTATATTGATTATTTTAGCTCTCTATCTCTCTTTCTTCTTCTCTCTCTCTCTCTCGCTCTCTCTCTTTCTCTTTCTTTTTTCTTTTTCTATATTTGCCACATGTTTGTTAATTTTCTTTATTTGTTATATTATTTAGACCACTTTCTATACGTGTAACTCAAATTCACTGTATATTGCAACCACACTTTATATGCTTCTGTGTATTGGTCACCCTATATAACTTATTTGTCTATCATTTTTTCTAAACCAGCCTGTACAACTATCAGTCAACTCCACACTTTATTGCAACCGCCATGATATAAACCACTCTGAATACGTATAAATCCTCTCCACACTATTGGTTGTTTCTATTTTTCTATTCTTTAAATTAAACCTGCGTACCTATAATTTTACTTGGTCCTGCTCATGGTCTGCTCTGTAACAACATTTTTCACATTTTTGAACCACATTGTATAGCTATAATTTTTCTGGTTGTTTTCTGAATGATACTTGTGGCATATTTTTCAATGTCTAAGTGCTTCTTAGGAAATAACACCACAGTTTAAAGAAAATTGCTGTATATTCCAAACGTTTTGGGGGTCTAGATCAGATCTCGTTGTCAATGGTTAAGAAACTACGGATTAAAAAGGCACAATTCTAAGATGTAAATTAAAATATTTGACAATGTGTATTATTTGATTTTTGACGTAACTAAGAGAATTTTATTTGTAATATACAGGGTAGCACAGAAATTTCTAAAGATCATATAATCATAAAGTTCCTTTCAAATTGGAAGAATTTGAAAGGGAGATCTTCAGAATTTTATGTGGCGCTCCTAGGTGCGACTTTGTTATAAGATAGTGCATTCGCCAAAAATGCGACCAAAGAACTTTGTTGATTCAGTGACCCTATTAAAATCATGAGGGAAAACCTAGAAAAAACCTTATGAACTATCCCAATATTGGGTTGTTCACAAGGACCATTAGCAATTTCTTCCTTAGTCATCGGCAACCAGGAACGACTGAATTCTACGGAGGTAGTAGCGATACAATCGTTTTCATTTAACAAAATTAACTCTTTTAGTTTTTTTTTGGTGTTGTGTTCTTCTTTGTGTAATATAACTCAATTTTGAAACTGTATTTTATGACCAAGGTCCCTAGAATTTTCACAAATTTTGGATTTTTCAAATTGTAGTTTTTTTATGTAATTTTTGTGTTCGTTTATTCGAACATTCAGAGGTCTAGAGGTTTCTCCAATATAGAATTTATTACATTCACACGGGATTTTATAAATGCAATTTTTTGTATTCTGAGTTGTGTTATTTGGTTTGGTTTTTGATTTTAGTGTATTTCTTGTTTTAAGTGATGTTTTGATATTATATCTGTTTCCCACTCTTTTTAGTCTTTCTGATAGACCCTGTATGTATGGTATAGTTATTGTATTAATGTGATTATCTTGGGAGTCAGTGTTGCTTGGTAAAGTTTGATGGTGGTTGTTAGGGATTGTTTGGTATTCTATTTTGTTTAACTCGTTATTAATAAATTTATTTAGGTAATGATTGGCAGAAAGTACATTTTTTATAAACTTTTTTCTTCATTTTTTTGCTCTGTCATATAGAGATTTAATAATACCTCTTTTTACTGAACTTGGATGATTAGAGTTAAAGTTGAGATACCTGTTAGTATGAGTTGGTTTTCTGTAAACTTCTGTTTCAAATGCCGATTGTGTTTTGGTTATTAAAATGTCTAAGAATGGTAATTTGTTATTCTGTTCAAGCTCTAGTGTAAACTGAATAGTTGGTTCTGTGTTGTTGATGTCGTTAAGTAATGGATGTAAATCCTCAAGATTATGTTCCCAAATAACGACCCAGTGTGTGCAATTGCTTATAATTTTTTAAGCCCATCTCTATAATTATATTGAACTCCTCCCTATTATTCAAATATCCTAATTTTTTTGCTTATATAATAAATTTTTGATACACCCTGAATAACAATAATTTTACTCGACCCTTACTTCAACCACCTTATATAAGGAACTACTGATGTTCCACACTATATAACTTTTTTAACCTCCCTGTAGAACTATAATTCTACTCCACCTTATATTTGAACCACCCTGCATATTCAACTATGAACATGTTATGCTCCGCCCTATAACGCAAATATCCTTACTGCATATGCTTATTTAAAATTTTTATTAACGTTTTTTGATCCACTCTGTATAACTATAGCTTTACTCCACTCTTTTATGAACCACCTTGTATACGCAACTCCACCCAATACAATATTTTTTAACCACTCTGTAAAACCATAATTCAATTCCACCTGATATTCCAACAATCCTTATATGCAACTGCTTAGATACCACCACCCAAAATCACACGCACGCACGCACACACACACACACACCTACAACCGTCTATCATATAGAGAAAAGATCGCCGGCATAACAATTTTTCGGTTCGATACACTAGTGGAATGTTTTCTGCAATTTCACTCGACTGTAAGCCTCGTTACATATCTTCGTTTCCAAAAGAAAATGACTTCAAATGAATCAAAATTTCAACCATCCTGTACGATTACTTTTATTACATATATTGAGGCTTAAGCTAGATATTTTTTATGAAAATTTGAGATTTACATTAATGTTTACATTTTTTGTCACATATTTTTCCGATTTCCAAAAAACGGTATGTTTTACATTGTAGAAAAATATCCGGAATCAAGCTGGAATATATTTTTGTAGAATACAATTTAAAATATTCAAATTGATTGAGCCGTTTTGGATAAAACGATGAAAATTCATTGAAATTCATTAAAATGTAGTCCCTTAATTACTGTTTTTTTTCTGATTTTCTGGAACACCGTAAATCTCACATTATGGTACCTTTCTGTAATATTTCTTAATACAATGCAGTTTAAATCATCGTTTTTTTTAATAATCACTGAGCATACATGAAAAAGATGCCAACGAATTGAACCACCTCCTTTTTGGAAGTCGGTAAAAAATATGAAAATTAAGTTTCATATGGAAAAGTCAATTCTGTCTGATTAGTGTAACTTGGTAGGTATTGAGCTTTTGCTCTTAAAAATACAATGCTTTTTGATTTTGTAGAAAAAATATTCTCTAAATGTGTAACAGTTACAAGTTAATAAACAACAATACAAAAATTCAAAACAAGTGTTGTAGATGTTCACCATTCACGACTATACACTTTATAATATGATTTCTCAAAGACCTTTTGAGTATTCTAAAGTAAGCCTTGCCTACTATTTTTAATCGAATTCGTAATTTCAAATTTTCGTCGTAATTCCGGAAAAGAATTAACTGTTTTTTTTTCATGTGCAACTACGTTCAAAACTAAAATGTACTGAAGTCAAAGTAAGTTTGCTTGGCTACGGCGGCCTCGCGTTTGTTGAGAATAATGTAGCGGTGCACCATCGAGTCCCGTTTGAGAGAGCTATAGCCTCTAATAGTTCATCTAAATGTTCTGGAAGGAAATCTAAATTCAAGAGGTATGTATAAATTGGATGGCAGCTCAAATGGCCCAATTCAAAAAACAAATATTATCTCACATCTTAAACTCATCCTGAAAATATTGTTCTCTTGTAATGGGAAAACTGTGGAACTTTTGGTGTGTCACAGACGTATAAATACAAAGTTTTGTACCCTAACAGCAAACCTTTCTTTTTTCACTCAAGGCACGTTTCAACAGCGAGGCTATTATCATCAGGAGTAAACCAACACTGAAAATATTTACAAATATTCCTAAATATATATTTAAACACTAGTGGTGAAAACACTAATGTTAATACACTAACCCTTAAGTACCTAACCTTCAAATATAATATCTACGGTAATTGAGTTATTAAATACTTAAGTTCTTAAAATACAAATTTCTAGAGATTCTTAAGTAATAAATAATACAATAGACTGTTTGGGATTGGACCTTTGTCGGAATTCGTAAGGTTATTATTTTTATATAATATTATGCTTTCCTACGAGTCCAATTCCTTACAATTATTTATTGTCTAACTAATATTCTCTAAATCTCTTGTACCATGTGCACTTTCAGAATCTCACAAATGATTGCATTTTCAAATAAAAATGTCAAGTCTGGTAAGCATTGCCTTATCTGAATAATAGTATGAAGAAACTTTTGGTTTACATTTTGCAAATTGTAGACAGGCCAACAATTCTTGAAGTAACAGAGTCGCCGCAAGGTAAGTAACATTTGCTGTGTTTTCCCATCCTTAAAAAAGTCCCTTATAAGTGTGGGCGAAACGTTGGAAAACTTTGTTTATATCCTGGTTTCAGATATATAAATAAATTAATTAGAAAAAATGGCGCGGTCCAAATCCGAAAAAATCAGTATCAGCTATGACTCTGACCGGAAAACCTACGTTCTCAGGATTGTTATAATATGAATGTTGTTTCTCCTTCTTCAATAATGTAAAAACGCTTATTTGTGTTAACAGATTTCATCGGCGAGTACTGACATCTGGATTTTCAAATACACAAATCAAATCTATATATAAATAGGCAAAGACAAAACGATTAGGTACCATTTTCTCCTCTGTTTCTCAACCGATTTTCTTCATTTTTGTTTTGTTTAGCAGCTACTGACGACCTTCAGTGCAGAATGCTAATCTTGATATATAATATTGGTTCATTCATTAAATAAAATATAATAAAAATTCATTATTTACGTCAATAATGTCAATGCCAAACAACTGAATGTGCCGCCGCCGCCAGACTCAAAACATTGAGTAATTAGATATAGACAGACCAATGCTGTTATATACTTAGAGCATGTACTATATATATATATATATATATATATATATATATATATATATATATATATATATATATATATATATATGGGCAATTCCAATACTTTTCGATGAATTTTGTGGGGGCCGGTCAAGGATTTACACCAAATTTTAGTATCTTCTTTGATATCAAAAGGTAAGGCTTTTTCCCAATTTTCAGCTTTCCTGGTGTCCCTGGGCCTGAGTAAACGCCCTTAGAAGGGCCAAAATAGGCAATTTTTGCCTTGTTTTTAAAATTCTGTAACTCGACTATTTCTTATCCGATTTCAATTCTGAAAGCGCTCTTTTATTTGTTATAAGCTCTAGTATTTACAAAACAACTTTCTGAACAGTTAGTGTTTAGACATGTTTTTGGGGACTAATTAAGTAAGGAGCGAATTTTGAAAATTTTGCTATTTTTTGATAGCCGTCAAAATTGCACCAGTATACTTAAATTTTTTTAATAGTGCGTGTTTGAAAGTTTTTCCGATTCCGTTCCAACTGCAAATTATAAAATTCAATTCTATTTAGTAGGTTCAGAGATACAGTCGTTTGAATATAGTAAATCTCATAAAAATAGCATTTTTTCAAATTTTCCAACTAACTGTATTATTTTCTCGTTAAATAGAATAAGGTAAAAATTTAGCACACGGTAGCTCTTTGCAAACACAACACCCTGCTTATAGAGATTTTCTTGGCCCCGGCCTTTATATACCCTATATCCCACTCAGAAAATCGAGTATTTTGCCCAAATTTGCCAACTCACCTAGTAGTCATGGGTCCCGCGCCTTTCATCATTTGTATAACACTAAGGTATTTGGCGTGTTAGAAACAAAGAAAGTAGATAGTAGAAACTTCAATATGTGTGGTAATAAAGGAATTGAGGTAGTATGGAACCAAACTTTTGGAAATTTAAAAGCGCTTTAAAATTTCAGGTATCAAATATATGAACGTTAAGTTTGCTGACTTTGATGTGCAAAGCGTAATATCCTCCATTCTACAGAGTATAATGCGTGTTAAAAACATTAAATTAAAGGTCCGTACTTATTTTATAGTTTAGTATTTTTTGATGAACTAAAGGGTATTTTGAACTTTTAATTTTGGTATTTTCGGTAACGTATTAAGTACATACTAACTTTCTTATTCTTAATGATACCTACTCTATACATATATGAACCCCAACATCTCGTAAACATTTGTAAAAATACTTTTTTCCTGCTTAATTGACGTGTGTTTATATAATTTCGTAATTTAATTATACAAAAATGCATCCCTGGCTATGTGATTTTTTCTTTCCCACTCTCCCAGGTAAATTATTAAAAAAAAATAAGTTACTACAGTTTAAGTTTTGTTATATATTATATATATAGCAATAATATAATTTTAGGCTAATTCTGTTTTTAGGTTATAAAAATAATAGCTTGACACACCCAGAGTGCGTATAATCATATACTTAATACTAATATACTGCTATCGCCCATAAGTGAAAGCGTAACCGCCTAAGAGAGAGAGAGAGAGCAGATCATATCGTTTCACTGTACCTGACCCATTGTGCGCAAGCGTTGCCAGTCTGTTGGGAGAATGTAAATATTATGGGAAACCACTAACCACAGATCAATATGACTCATTTTCGAACATGCGCATAAGACGCGAAGTACAGTAAAATGAAATATGCGTAAGTAATGAGAGTGGTGCCAAATCCAGAAGCCACAGGCATTTTCCGCTCATTTTCCACCAATAAGAATCAATTTTAAAATCGATAACACAATGCCTTGTGTGTCACGCAACCTTTCAGACCGGTATAGGATATTTTACGTTGCCAAATTGCGTGAAAAGAAAAATCTAAAAAGCTCTGTGAAGGGGTCCTTTCAAATTTTATACAGGTGCCTCTGCCACAGGTATTCCACGATTATGTGTTCGTGTAATTTCAATTGTCTTTGCGGAAAAACTTTTTGACAACCCCTGATGTTGTGTCTTGACCTCGTGGAGAATGGATGCTGCCTAAAGCATAACTTGGATTTTTTTCGCATAGTTGCAAGTCTCAAAGGAAAAAAAACAAGAATAACAAGTATCGGGTAACTGGGTTCATCGAAGATGGGAGTGAGTCCCTGAGCCTTGAAGCCTGCCCAGAGAACGCAAGATCTGCCAAGGTTCTGCTGCCGCTAATAGAGAAGCATGTGGAGACAGGGACGACGGTGCACACTGATTACTGACGGGCGTATAACAGCCTTCCGGACCATAGGTACATTCACAAAAGGTGAAGCACTGGGATTCATGACAATCCTTTTGTTGCGCTTGATGGAACGCACACATAGCGGATGGAAGCGCAATGGTCAGTTGTCAGAAAATTTTTCCGCAAAGACAATTAAAATCACACGAAAATTTCGCAAACATAATCGTGGATTACCTGTGGAAAAGGCACATGTGTAAAACTTGAAAGGACCCCTTTACAGAGTTACTTGAAGCTGTCAGGATTCCATATAGGGCCACGTAGTAGTTAAGGTAAGTGTTTATTCACATCTCCGCTTAACTTTTCTTCTTCTGCCTTTTGTCTACTTACTCATAGTTTCCATGTTAGTTGTTATATTTATATTTTTTCGGTAGTCCTAAGATTTATAATAGCAATTTGGGATATTTATGACCTCAAATATTGTGCCCTGAAAGTTTCGTCGGGTATACTGTAAAATCAAACCCTATTTTTGTTAATTAATATTAAATATAAAATTATTAAAATTATTTTATAATACGTAACAAGTCATAATATCGATAAACAACCGAAATTAACAAAAGTTAGACACCACACATAAAGTGCATAGTACTAAAACAAGCCGTAGGGGCGGAGTTCGACGCAAGGTGTGCAGGGTTTTCAAATTATATGAACGTTTAACTATTATTTTTATAGACTATGAACAGAATTAGCCTAAAATTATACTATAGACATATATATAATATATAACAAAACTTAAACTGTAGTAACTTACTACAAATGTAGTAAGCACAGCAGACCAAGCGCCAGCCTCTAAACGTAGTTCTCTTTGGCCTAGCAAGTTCTGGCCTATGGGTGTTTGTGGTTGTCTATGCGCTATTGCGAATCAACGTATATAGGATAAACCTGTATCTGGCTAGTATGAATGATAGTTCGAGCCCATATAAAAAAAGCAATTTGGATATCGTGCAAAAAATACAATTTTAGAATGTCAATGTTAACGATATTGAGTACTTTGATAAACCTGTATTTATAAACTGTTATAGAAAATAATTTTTTAATACAGATTTCGATTTTATAATAAAAGACGGGATTTTTTTAGGGGTTGTTAATAATACACATGGGAGAGTGGGAAAGAAAAAATAACTTGTTGAATACATAGCCAGAGATGCATTTTTGTATAATTAAAGTACGAAATGATGTAAACAGACGACAAACAAGCCGAAAAAAGGTGTTTTTACATGTTTGAGAGGTTGGGGTTAATATACGCATAGCGTATCATTAAGAATAAGGACGTTAGTAGGTACTTAATGCGACACGTAAAATACCAAAATTAAAGGTTCAAAAAACCTTTAGTTCATCAAAAATTATTAAACTATAAAATAAGTACACACCTTTAGTGTAATGTTTTTAACAAAGCTTTTTTACTCTCTAGAATGGAAGATATTATGCTTGGAATATCAAAATCATATGTTTGCTAGTTGAAATTTTAAAGAGCTTTTAAATTTCCATCAGTTTGGTTCGATGCTACCTAAATTCCTTTATTACCAGATAGACTATCTTCAACACCACTCAAACTATAGGCAACTTAACCGGTAACCCCAAAGACAAAGTACCTAACGAGGATCGAGGAGTTTACGAAATATGTCGCGATTGCCCACAAAGCTACATCGGTCGTACCAACAGGCGCGTTAACCATCGAGTATATGAACACTCTCTGTCAGTTCGTAAAAAAGATCCGACTTCAGCTCTCGCGCATTACCATATCCAAACAGGGCACTCCATCAACTTCGAGAACAGTAGGACTATCATATCTCTCAATTCTCTTAGGGCATCCACTATTCGCGAAGCCATCGAAATAGAGAAAAGACCTCTCTGTCTAAATAGACGCGATGACAGTACCCGCCTTCCCATAGCTTGGACCTCCGTAATTGCCAGATTAAACAAAGCAGACACGCCCACCAATACCCAACCAATCACAACACAGCCTCATCACGTGACATCTTCTTCCAACCCAGCGCTAACTATAAATAAAAGAAGCAGAGCAGACTCAAATTCAGTTCAGTTACCTAGTGACTCTTGGGGAGTAGGCAGATTGAGGCCTCGAGTTCGACTCTGAAACTCTTTTTCACTTTTGTCTCTTGATAATGGCTCCAAAGCAGGAGTCGAAACGTCGAGTATTCAATAAATTTAGACGCGGTTCTCACCCGGAACCTAGCTTAGTTCATATATATATATATATATATATATATATATATATATATATATATATTCTTACATATTCTTACATTGACAGAAACGGTAAATATAGGGAAAAATCTACTATCATGTTCGGCAAGAGGTTTCGATTTTAAAAAACTTTCATCGGATATATCAAGTGTAATTTTACAGGGTGTTCTATACATAGGATAGAGGTAGAATTAAATGGATTTAAAAAATCTTGAAAAAAGGTGTATTAGGTCCTGTAAGTAGTTGCATATATACAATGTGGTTGAAATTAGGAGGAAGTTATAAGGGGTGGTTCAAAAAAGATATATTAGGTGGACCATAAACAGTTATATATACCAGGTGGTTGAAAAACGGGTGGAGTTGTGAATTATATTTATAAGGGCAGATAAGAAAATGTTATATTGTGAGGGTCATAAGTAGTAGCATATACAATGTGTGTGAAATAGAATAGATTTGTACAGGGTGGATAAAAAAATATGTTATGTAAGCACTTAAGATATTTGATTTTTTTGAGCTATTTTTATAGTTATGAAATGGGTTGAAAAAAATGTTAGCAGCAGATGTTTATACAGTGTGGTTGATGATGGGGTGGAATTATAGTTTATAGGGTGGTTAAAAAATGTTTTATATCCACAAGTACTTCAAGTTCACAAGTAGCGGATATAGGATGGTTGAAATATGTACCTAAAGTATAATTACAGCTAAACAGGTAGGTTCTAAAATATTATAATGGAATGTTATGATCTGCAAGCTGTTCTATATACCGGATAGATGAAATATAGGGTGGACTAGAATTCTTAGTAAACAGGGTGGTACAAAAATGTTAAAAGCCCATAAATACTAGCATATACAAGGTTGTTGAAGTATAGGCGGAGTAGAATAATAATTATACAGTGTGGGTAAAAAATTTTTTTATATAGGTTAGAGAAATGGAGTCCCTGAAATATGGGGCGAAGTCAAGTTATAGTTACACAGTTTGATTCAAACAAGGTTAGAAAACGTTGCAAATGAATGGTGATTTAAATGAAGTGTGGAGAGAAATTATACTTTCTTTATACTGTGGTTCAAGAAATATGAGGAAAAATTGTGAAATAGCCTAGTTCATAATCAGTTGCACAGATCGAACATTTGAATTTGAAATATAGGGAGGATTAGAGTTAAGTATTTAAAAAAATGTTACATAGGGTGCCCAATAAGCAGTTACAGTTTTGGCGAAATTTATTGGGGAGTGATGGATTTATATTTATACAGGGTGGTACAAAAATGTTATACTGGGTGGCCGATAAGTACAAGGTGGTTGTAATAGAGGGTGAAGTACAAGTATTAGTTTAACAATGTAGATAAAAAATTGTATGAAAAATTTTCTAGAATAGAACATGAGCTGTGTTGCATATATGCAATATCTGAAACATCGGGTGAAGTAAAATTATAGTTATACAGTGTGATTAAAACAATGTTAAAAAAGTTGCATATAATGGGTGGTTGACATATACGGTGGAGACAAATTATATTTTCCAGGGTGGTTAAAAATAGAAAAATGGTTATTTAGCGTAGTCCATAAGTAGTAGTAGCATATATAAGATAGTTGAAATATAGAGGAGTTCAGAGTTATAGTTAAGTGTTTAAACAATGTTATACTTATATGGTGACCCCTGAGCAAGTTGCATATACAGGGTGGTTGAAATATTTTGTAGAATAAAATTATAGTTATACATGATGGTTCAAAAAATGATAGACAAATAAGTTATAATGGTTGACTAATTGGCGGTAGTATATACAAGATGATTTAAATAGAGATGGAAGTAGAGTTATAGCTATAGAATCCAGTTCAAAAAAATATTGAATAAAATTGTTACATAGGGTGACCATATAAAGTTGCGGTTTGGGTAAAATATGTTGAGGATTGGTGGAATTATAGTTATACAGAGTGGTACAAAAAAGTAATATTGGGTGGCCTATAAGTAAAAAGTAGACCCTGAACAGTTGCATCCTGATATATGGAATACCTGACATATGGGGCGAAGCAAAATTATAGTTATATATTGTGTTTAACACAATGTTAGAAAAAGGAGCATATAAAGGATGGTTAAAATATAGGGCAGAGGGAAATATTTTACGAAGTGACTCAAAAATTATCAGAAATAATTGTTATATAGCGTATAGGGTGGAGTAGAACTGTAGTTAGGTAATTAAAAAATGCTATATTGGAGACAAATAAGTAGCAGCATATACAGGATGATTGCACGATAGGGTGAAGCAGAGTATAGTTATACAAGGTGGTTCCAAACAATGTTGAATAAAATTGTCATATAATGTGGCCCATAAGCACTTGCAGGTTGGGTCAAATGTATTCCTAATTGGTAAATTTATGGTTATGTTAGGTGGTTCAACAAAGTTACAAAAAATTGTTATATTGGATAACCCATATGTGTCATAAGCTATTTCTTTTCGCAAAGAATTGTACATACGTAGGGTGAAACCGCGGGTAACGGCTAGTATAAGTATAAAGGTATCGCTGTGGCCTCAAAAGCAGGTTTAGGATATATGTTGCCACCTCATATGTAACGCTACTACCTCCGATTTTGGAGGTCACAAAGATTTGCGTTTATTTGAGAATATTTATGGATTGTATGGTAACAGAATGTAAAATCAGCAAAATTTTAGTGGAGGCTTAAACGTATCTAAAGTATCCTGGAGTCGTCCATTTAGTCACCACTGGAGCTAGTATTGCCTAATAGTGATACAACAAGTGAGTTCTGACCTCCGAAACAGCTCGACCGATTTTGATGATTTTTTTAATATATATTTTATAGGTACTACAATAGGTTGTAAAGTATATTTCATACAGTTAGATGTCCATATCCAGAAATAAAATTGTTTGGTAAATATAATTTAAAAAAAGTCTAAGGTCAAAATATATAATATAGTTATGAATTCAGTACAGTGGCAATTATTAAATAATAACATATGCATTAATAGTCTGAAAAAATTAGGTTTCAATAAATGTTACTCATAAAATAACACATATGTGTTATAAGTGAATTAATAGTTGAATTAAATACATTAACCCTGTACACAAGTCCTGAGGAAAGAAAAAATCAGTCATCAAAAGGTAAGGACCAAAATTTTAAACAGTATTTAAGAAATTATTAATTATAAATAAAAATAAAAAGTAAAATTTGCACAAAATCTGATATATGAAAATCTCATGTCACGGTGTTTGTCTCCAAACAAATATTAATGAGTATCGTCATTCTGCAAAAAATTAATTAACTCATGGGGGACAGGAGGGATTTTTTTTCCAAAAATTTACTATTTTTCCGGAAACTAAAGTAAAGAATTAAGAGGTTGAGTCCTTTTTTAAATGAAGTAATACGTGAGTTGTCATTTTGCCAAAATGGATTGGGGTTACTATTGTCTTAGACAGAATTTAATATAAACGAAATAGAAATAGAAAGTAATACTGGTGTGAATCTTGATATACATACTCTTCTAAAATCAACAGAAGCGAGTTTTATTAAAGTGTGAGCATTCAGGTATACGATAGGGGGCAAGCGGTGAATGTTTAAAAAAATGACTATTTTGGGAACCGAAAATAATACAGAGATGAGAATTATAATATTAGTTCATTAAATTTATTGAGATTTGATGTGTCATTATATGAAAACTCTGTTATAGAATGAGAAAGATGGGTGTCAGCAATTTTAAAGGAACAAAAAAGATGCAGGTGCGAAAGTTGGAATACATGCACTTCTCCTGAAATGACTAGACATGAATTAATAACTTAGCGATCATCACGTAGCCGATAAATGGAATGTGTAGTATTTATTCATTGCATGAGAGTTGATAAATTGATTCTGTTCTTAAATGTTTTCCAGTAGTGAGGGGGTGGGGTCACTAACAGATTTAGTGCACACAATATTTTTAAAAATTAGAAAATGTTGAAATAAATTCTAAATGAAAAAAAAATTATAAACCTTTAAACGTTAAGAATATTAAATACACTAAAACATCACAATAATATAAAATTTGACAAAATTATGAAAGTTATTGTGTCAAAAACATAAAACGAGAAAAATCTAAAAAACGCAAAAACAGATACAGATACAGATATGAGTGAAAATACCAATAACACCGTAAATGTAAAAGAGACTCAAAAATAGTCAAAAACAATATGTTAATATGTCAAAAATGTGAAAAAATACAAAAATATCAGAAATGTCAGAAATGCCTGAAACGTCACAAATGTCATAAACTTCAAAAATATCAGAAATGTAAAAATGTATAAAACACCAAAAACGTTAAAAAATAGCAATAAAACGTAAAAAAAACTGAATCAAAAACTTGCACAATAAATTGAATCCGAAAATAATGTATTTTTAGAAGAATTTGTTGCCATATAATTTTCGCCCACGAATGATAATGATAAAATGGATTTGAAAAAAATCTAACAATTTAAGCAATGTGAACATTACCAAATTAAAAAAAATTCATCATAAATATGACAAATAAGCTGACTCGCTTAGCGTGCGCGAAGATAGGAGTAATTAATGAGGGCATTATTTGTAATGCTCCGGCATTATGAATAATGACAAGCTTCTTCGGGCCATGTGATATTATCTAACACCTCATCATTTATCAAACTGCCTGAGCATTATGAATACTGCTGTGATAGTCGAGGGGATGGGAGGCTTGGTCCCGCTGAAGGTAGGTTTTGACAAAATAAATGCTAAAAAAACATAAAACTTAGATGCTTGGGAGGGGGAGAGTTGAGCCCCCCTTGGATCTGCCACTGGTCGGGCAAAGTATATAACAGATGCCTTAAGGGAGGAGGGATCCAAGGGATGACAAACGCCCTGCGATGACTGACTGCTGACTTCAATTGCTGTTCACCACAACATGTTCCTTATTTTTGTTTACTTACCATTTTGTGTTATTTGTCTTATATTTTTAATTTGACTTTTAACAGCTAAGAACTAGTAGTTTCTAAATGTAGAACCCTTTCATAATAAGTACAAATTATTAACCTTATTATTTAAATTGTTTGTTTATAATCATAGGTAAGATGGTCTACAAAACGTTTTGTGTTACTTGTGTTTTAAATTTTGATTTCATGTCGGAAAAAATAATGGCATTAAAACATGTTATTTTTTACTTTGACTTTATGTATGGGCTATTTAATGATTTCAATAGTTATTATGCCTTTGTCAAATCATTTTTCCAAAAGCCCGAGCATTAGGAGTGGTGTCCGGTTAATCACTTGGTCCATTACATATACAGGGCTTTCATTTCAAAACTAGCCACCCAAAATAACTTATATATTTAAAAGAAAGATAAAAAATAACACTTTAATTTATATTTACGGGGGACACATTTTACACGTATGAGTCACCCTGCAGTTCCAACCCTTAACCGGAGGTGAATATCACTTCTAAAAGTTTAAATACACAGGGGTATCATCTGAAACCTTTTTTTGACAATCTTTTGACAAATTATTTTTTACAGAGTAAGACCTAGAAATCGTAAAAAAATAATATTTTGAATTGTAATTACAAAAAAACATGAGAATAATTACCGAGATAGACAAGTGTTTAATTTAAAACTTTTTGCGAAAGATATTTGTGAGAATAAATGTTACAAATTTATTATTAGTAGTGGTTGCGTTAAAAACTGACCATCAAATTTCGACTATGTTTTATTCTTTACAAGGAAGAATTGAAATAATATATTTATGGGAAAGAAAAACGCTCAGGTTTTTCATCAGAGACATCCCAATAAGAATATTGGGCATTCGTATATGTTGGATTTAGTTCATAAATTTCTCATGGTTAACTGGTTAACAAATATTTTGGGTCGGCTTCTAAATAAATTCGTTCCCTACAAAATATAGCTTGTCAACAGCTTGCTGAGGATGATTATGACAGAAGGTTCTGCGAATTAATGATTCAAAGGGCAAATACAAACTCTATTTTTTTTAATATTTATTTTTCTGTCGAAGCAGTATTTTTTTTAAATGGATTTGCCACTAAATATAATTGTAGATACTGGAACAATACCAACCTACAAGTTTTTCATGAAGAGGACAACCAACATCCCCAGAAAATTAACTTATGAACCGGAATTCTCCTTAATAAAATTATAGATTCTTTATTCGTCGAAGAAAATTTAACTGGAGAATTGTATTTGGACTTATTATTACAAAATGTTATAAATATCCTTATAACGAAATCTTTAAAAAATCGAATAAATCAAGACGGAACTTTGTTGCTAGACGAAGAAAACCTATTTTTTCAAAAGGAGGGAGCACCTCCAGGCTACAAGCCTTGCCTGTACGAAATTGGCTTAATGAGACATCTCCCGACCTAACGCTCCTTGACATTTTGAACATTTAATTTCAGTACAAGGTAATTCTAACGCTAATACAATATTAATAATGTAAATACATAGAAAATAATAATTATATTAAATTGGAAGTTTAAAATGGTATTCATCCCCGCTTAGGGGTTGAAACTGCAGGGTGACCGATACGTGTAAAATGTGTTCCCTCGTAAATATTAATTAATTCTTTTTTGTCTTTTTTTATTATTATTATTTAAAAAAATAATCTGAGTGGCTAGTGTTGAAATGAAAGCCCTGCGTATTAATGTTTATGTACATGGTCTATCGACATTCTGCTCGCTCAGGACCACTTTCTCAAAGTCCATGAGAATCAAGGCGAGTAGTATATGATAATCTTTAGTGAGTTAGTATGTGTTACTTTCAGTAAACACTTTATAGACTACCGATAGAAGACTTATCGTGCTCTAACTGAAAATAAATTCTTTCTGCCTTTCTTGTGTGTACACAATGTAACTCGTTCCTCGAAGTTTCCTTGGACTTCTGTGTATCTGCTATCGTCATCAGGTGAATGATAGGAAATTCAGAGTATCGGTCGTATTTATATCATACCCTTAACCGGTCATGCGTCGCCGGTCATGGAGGTTATTAATTTGGACGCTGGGCTCGCTAATTATATTTTCGTTCGAAATTATATATGCCGTCTCTATGAATTTTCTTTTGTACCAGTGCTCCTCCTTGTGAATTGCTCTAGCCTGGTCCAAGTTGATATTATGGTGTTCGGTCCATGCGTGATTAGCTAACCCAGACTTCGTTACCTCTGCCCTTTGAGTAGTTGTGCGGTGTTCCTTAATCCTGGTGTCCAGCGGTCGCTTTGTCTCTCCAATGTAAATATTGCCACATTCACACGGTATGCTGTATATACAGTTATTTGGTATTGCTGGTGCGTCGGGCCTCATTCTTGTTATCATGCTCCTTAAGATGTCGTTGATTTTGAAGATAATTCTGATTCCATAGCTGTGTGCAATTCTTCTAAGTTTCTCCGACAGGCCTTTGGTATACGGTAATAGTAGAGTTGCTACTGTGGTGTCCTCTTCCTGTCTAGTTGGTTTGTCCAGCTCTTCAGACGCCTTGGTAATTATCGTTTCCGGATATCCATTCGCCAAAAGGTCTTCTCTAAGTTTCACTTGTTCTTATTAGAGGGCTTCTGGTGTGCTGCAGATATTTTTGGCTCTATGGATTAGTGTTTTGATGATGCCAGTTTTCGTTGCTGATGGGTGGTTGGAATTGTAGTGAAGGTATAATCCTGTATGCGTAGCCTTCCTGTAGACTGTTATTTGGATTCCGGTCCAAGTCCTTTGACACTTTACATCAAGGAATGGTAGGCACCCACTCTCTTCCATCTCCATGGTGAATCTAATGGATGGTTGAGATTGGTTCAGGTGCTCCAGGAATGCCTGGATTGTCCATAGTTAAACCTTCATTACCTTTATATAAAATACTATTAAATTTAAAATAATTTTGGTCTAGCAAACTGTCAAAACGACGCCTGTAGTTCTGTCTCTCCATGTTGCCAAATAATAAAGGTGTCATCGACATACCTCAACCATAGCTTAGGCTGCTTCTCGAAACTCCTCAGTGCATGTTCTTCGAACCATTCCATGTAGATGTTGGCGATGGTTGGTGATAACGGGGAACCCATAGGCAATCCATCTTCTTGCATGAAGAACCGGCCCTTCTCCTGAAAGTAGCAGTTCTTGAGGCAACATTCAAGCAAGTCCATGATTGAGTCTATTGGCAGCTCCGTCCTCTCCATCAGGGTTTCGTCTTCAGTAAGTTTCTTTCTCACTATGTTGAGAGATTCATCTAGTGGTACGTTCGTGAAATGGTTTTCAACGTCGAAACTTACTAAGCGATGTTCTGGCCCAAGTTCCATGGATCCGATGATTTCGACAAAGTGCTTTGAGTCCTTGACGTGCGATGATGTTTTGCCCTCCAAAGGTTGGATGATTGGTAGAAGGAATTTCGATAGTGCTGCTGTTGGTGAGTTGCGCGAAATTGTAATCGGTCTGAGAGGTACTCCAGCCTTGGGTATCTTGGGTAGTCCATAAAGATGTGGTGGTTTGCTGTGATGCCATAACATCATTCAAATATTTTATGTGTGTTCCGACATTTCTTTATACTGTTCTTTCTTCCTTTCTTCATATATCTCAAAAATATTTCATCATTTTAATTTAAATTAAATTTGTTTTTTTTTATTTCTGTGAATTTACTGATATAATGCGCTTTTGATTTTTATCTAAACCTGCCTTATTCATTAAATTATCTGTATTTAACAAATTTCGTTTCAGCTTCTTTCATATTTTTGTAATTTTTTGGGCTGCCTGAAAATTTTTGAATTTGAGTTTTGTGTTCTCGGTTTAAACAAACAGATACTGTCGAACTAGCCAGCCCTTCTATTTTTAAATTGATTGTTTGTTCAATAATAAATACATCAGCAACTAAACAATGCATTTCATTTTGCATTTTTTGATAATAAAACAAAAAAAAACAATATTAAACTTTTTTCCTTTATAATTTGTAAATTATTTACCATATAGCAATGCTTCTAAAACAAGATTTGTAAAAAAAGTGAAAATACTATAAAAATAATTTTTGTAAAGCATGATCGGAGCAATACCCATAGGAAAAAGCTGGAATATCCACTAACATTAATAATATTTGAAAAATCCATAACTTAGGCAGTTTTCAAGCTGAAGCACAGTTTATTCAGAAAATAATAGCTTACGACCTGTTCTTTAAACACGGTACTTGTGGACTTTGTCAGATGAATGAGTTTTACATAATCACATTATAAACAATTTAAGTTCATTGTATGAAATGAAGTTTGTAAAAACGAAATGAACATAAATTTATACCATATTGTCAATAGTAACAAATCAGAAATAATATGGCTAATTGCGACATAATTCTGATTTTAGTTGACAGACTACAAATTTATAATCCAAAATTGCAAACCTGCGACTCCCAGGGAATGATAAGAACTTGAGAAAAACATAGTAATTATTATGCAATATAAATTTCTGTGGATTCGATCTCATATAGAACAAGTTTGCGGAAAAATTGTATGCCTAGAAAGTATCAGAAATGCATTATCGGATAATTTTAATCTACCTCTTCCTCATAATTACTTACATAGTATTAATTTATTCACCAAATCTTAATATATAAAAAATCCGTGTCACTGTGTATGTTCCGAATAAACTCAAAAACGAGTCAACCGATATTCATGAAAGTTGGCATATATATGTAATTTGGTCCATCTTAGATGATAGGATAGTTATTATTTAAATTAATGGTCTTAATAATTAATAATAAACTGATCATCAACGTTGGTTGTTGTTATTAAGCGTACGTTCCATAAGTCAGGAACAGATGGCGCCTTCAGCGAATTTCTTTACAGAGAACTTTGCCCTTTGCACCTCATAGATGGCGCCACACTTGAATGTGATATATTTTCTTAGACTACACACTATAGATGTCTTATTTTGCGTTAAATTTTGTGCGTTTTGTGTTAAATTTGTCTTTCATCTGTCTTAAATCACTCAGCCACAGCAACGTGTGGCCGGGTCTGCTAGTATATTATATACTTATATGCAACAGCTCATGTTCTGTCCTACAAAATTTTTCTAACAAATCCTGTTTAACTATAATTCTAGTCTACCCTCTATTTCAACAACCTTGTATATGCAACTACTTATCGGCCACCTAGTATAACTTTTTTTTACCATCCTTTAAAAGTATAAAACAATAACTTCCCAAAATACTTCACCCAAACTTCAACTGCTTATCTGACACCTTAAATAATAATTTTGTTCAACATTTTTTAGAATCATCTTTATATATTTATCTCTACTTCATCATGTACTACAACCATCCTGTATATGCTGCTGCTTATTGGGACATCTTAAATAACAACCCATTATAAGATTTTTTAAATACTTGTCAATTACTCGCTTCTACTCTATATTTCAACTATCATATCTGTGCAACTGATTATGAGCTAAGCTATCTCAGAATTTTTCCTCATATTTTTGAACCACTATATAAAGCATACTTTCTCCCCACAGTTCATTTGAACCCCTTCTTATGCAACTTTCTCTAACCATTTTTGAATCTCACTGTGTAATGTAACTTTACTTCGTCCCATATTTCAAGTACTCCATATATGCAACTGCTGACGTTCTACCCTATATAACAAAAAAAATCTACCATTTTTTACCCACCCTGTATAGATATATTTCTACCACATCCTATATTTCAACAACCTTGTACATGAAAGTTCTTATGGGCTACCAAATATAACATTTTTGTGGGACACCTTAAATAATAATTTTGTTGAAAATTTTTTGTAATCACTTTTACATATTTCTCTCTACTTCATCCTGTATTATAACCATCCTGTATATGCTGGTACTTATTGGTCACCCATTACAACATTTTTTAAATACTTAACAATAACTCTCCTCCACCCTTTATTTCAATTATCCTATCTGTGCAACTATCTCAAAATTTTTCTTCATATTTTTTAACCACGGTGTAAAGCATAATTTCTCTCCACAATTCTTTTAAACCACCCTTCTTGTTAAACTTTTTCTAATCTTTTTTGAATCGCACTGTGTAATTTAACTTTACTTCGTCCTATATTTCAGGCACTCCATATATCCAACTGCTGATGTTCTACCCCATATAACAAAACAATTCAACAATTTTTTCACACACCCTGTATAATTATAATTCTACTCCATCCTATATTTCAACAACCTTGTATATGAAACGTCTTATGGGCCACCAATTATAACATTTTTGTACCACCCTGAATACTTAGATTTCTACTCCACCCTATATTGCAACCATTCTGTATATGGAACAACTTGTAGATCTCTATATAAAATGCTGTGCAACCTTTGGTGTCACTAATGTAAAAACACAGTTTTGCACCTTAACACCAAACCTTTATCTTAAACACTCAACGCCGTTTCAACAACTCTAAGTTGTCATCATCAAGGAGTAAACCAAACTAAATCTAAATTACAATTTTTTCTAATTTATACCTACCAGTAAACTTACAGTAATTAGTACAAAGGGTTGATTCTAAGTACCTGTATTCTATGTAACAGATTTCACAGATAAAGCACATTTTATATAATGAAGTTATGTAAATTAGGGTAATCCTTAATTACCTATCTACTTTTACTCTAAATTATAAAGTAATGACATTTTTAACACCTATTTTATGAATTCTTACAAAGTATACTATACTAAACTATGAGCTATATGAGATAGGACCCTTGTCTAAATGCATTACTATATTATTTTTATAAATCATTATACTTTCATAAGAGTCCAGTTCCCTAAAATTATTTAATTGTTTAACTAATTTTATTTATTTATTTATTCATTTAACCAGTAAAATATTACATATGTATTACGTTACAATAGCAAACATAGTACAACAGTAATTCCTACAGAGGTATAATAATACCTGTGCTTAGGACACTGGAAGCTTACAATCTAACAGAAAATACTTAGAGACTAATTGACACCATTTACCTACTATAATTAATTAATTTGTATATAATATATAGACACACACATAAAGACACATATATACATACATATATACACATACATACTCATATATACATATTAAAATATAGTCCGTGGGTTCAATTTAAACTTATAAACTAATATTTACTTTCACTTTTCTAGAACTTTATTTACATTAAAACAGCTGATTCAAATATCACAAACATTCTCATATACGCTAGTCGACGCGGTATAACTGAACTCTCCATCGTCGCTGTTTCCTTTATAAGCCAGCATAGAAAATTCTCGTAAAATCAATCATCACTCCTTCCGCTGCCGAGTGTTTTCGAGAACCGTTTTTTTTATCTCAAAGCGTTTGTTGTCGTACTGAAATGAAACAGCGTCGGCTTTGGGTAAATTTCGTAACACTGCCCCCCCTTTAATTCTGATCGTCCCGATCAGAAACATCCTCTCCATGGTAGGGAGCGAGTCGATCTAAATGAACCACCTTCGCTAAATTGAAGGTGGTGGGGTTTCGACGGATCCGGTAGACGACCACAATCACCTTCACCAAATTAGTTTGATAAATTGTCATAACTACATAAGATGTCCCTTGCAATTCGATCCTTGCACATCCACCCCTTAAACTTACACCATAGAAGCCATCCGATAAATTAAGAAGCTTCCACATTTTTAGATTCTGGCAAAATATAAATTTGGTTTTTGTTAATTTTGAGAACAACTTAAAACTATTTGTTATTAACTATCTCTTAATTGCGATTTCTTAGTTGTGTCATATATATGGAGTGAAATACCTATCATTACTTTTCACAAAATTTTGTATTAAAATTGGTAAATATTGAGAATTATACTATTCCAAATGTGTCCTAAAATTACGGCACAGTTTTTGAATTACTAAGAAAATTCCGTTACAAGAAATTGCAAAGTATTATATTTTCAAAGCATTTAAAAATTCTGTTGTAGCAAATGTGCCGCTTTAAATTTTAGGCGTTATCTTGTTTCAAGGTTGAACCTTTATCAGTAACTTTCAAGACATTAGTACGGGAGCTGGTAAAAGAAACGATTCGTTCTTTGAAGCCACTAACGACCGTCGGACTGTGTTTGAAAAAGTATATGGTGAAATTCTAACAGTAAACTTGTTGCAAATTTAGCAAACTGGCATTATCAATATATGAGGTAATTAGATAGACATTGTTCTGTTATAAGTGAAAAATAATTTAGCCAAATGACCTTTTACTTCCTTGGTAACCTTAAACAGATTTTGGAATAAACTTCAATAATTTCACGCCATTTCTTTCATATTTTGCCGATGGTGAATTGTTTGAGCATTGTTAAAGTAGGCGATCATATTGCTCTTTCTGTGCTTAATGAAAAGCTTTTTGTCTCTGACTGTGAACAGATGCTGTTAACTACAAGGTCATACCTACTTGGACCCTAGAAATATCTATTAATTTAAACAAATATTGCTCGATCCATTGTCTAGAACAGTTTTATAGAGTGAGCAAAACTATTTCTACTTACAATTTTCTATAATTTTAATAACAGATTGTGTTATAATAAAAAGAGAACTATAAGTAATTAGCTTTGGTTTACTCCATGTCGATGACAGCTTGGCTTTTGAAATTATGATTATGCTATCCATTTTCAGATATTAACAACATGAACACATTGCCGCAGTGACTGCTCTTCAGTATTATGATTGTGCTGAGAGTAGCAAAAAATGTACTAATGTGTAGGAGTTCAAACGTAATTTGTTTTCAAAATTTTTGGCCCCTGTAAATACGCCTCTGGCTATATCCAATAATTCACTCGGGCTTTTCTGGCGTTTCATCGTGCTACAGTTGAATTTATTTAGAAATTTAATGAACATCATAAACAAATGAGTGTTTAGTTTAGAACCTTTGAGGTTCCTTATATTCCAGGTATATATATTATTAAAAATCCCATGATTAGGTTTTACTGCAAACATTGAGAGAGCCTTATGTTCTGGAGTTAGAAGGTAAAGGGCGCTATGAGTCATTTTTGTTTATGTATATTTTCGGTCTAAGCTGTGCTTTGTTTATTTGGTATTATTCACACTTCAAATATTTAAAAAAGTGATCTGTAGTCTTCATATTCAGCCAATTTATTTGATATGTTACATGACGCATTAAATTTTTATTTTTTGTTAAAATATTTATTCTGACCCTAAAATTAATATGATGATTCTTGCCTTCTATTTCGGGTAAACTTTAATTCAACTGAAGGTCAATAAATTGTAATAAAATGGGTGTAATGGGCAGTTTTTGTGCTTTCATTTGAAATATTGTATGAAACGCTTGAAATATAAAATATATTTTTCATTTAACTGTCTGATTATTACTGTGATTTTTGCACAGGTTTCTGTAATAAAAAAAATTAGGATCAATAGTTTCGAAATAAAAGGCGGTAATGTTAATTTTTGTATATTGTCGTTAGTATCTTTTTAACGTATACATATCCAATTTTTTTGACAAAAATATATTTGTATTCTTCATAACTAGCCTGCTTAACATATGACACGGTGGGTAATAAATGTTTATTTTTATTGACGTGTCTAATTTACCTCCAAAATTAATATTACAAATTTCAGAATGTTAGGCTCAGTTGTTTCGAGTAAATTAAGGGGAAATGGGTCAGTTTTTGTTTATTTTCCTTCCTTATAATCGGTCTGTTCATTTGAGATATTACATAATTTGCTTGAAAAGATTTTTAACTTTTATTCAATTATCCAATTAACATTCATAATTAATATTAGGAAGGTTGCTTAGGTTCTCCTGTTAATTTTGTCAGGCTTAACTTACCCTAATTTTTTCAGTTTTTAGACTTAGTAAAGTATATCCCATAGTCAAAAATTCATTTATTTATGCTATGCTTTCCTTATCACCAAACTGTGAATAGATACCAAATTTTAACTTTTATCATATGGGTAAGACGCACGAAACTCAAGAAAGTATTATTACAAAAATTTAATTTAATTACGTATCTTAACTCTTAAATATTTTATATTTTTATAATACAATGTGCATTTTTTCTAAATTTGACACATTACAAGATTCGCACTAAAAAATTATTAGATATCAAAGTACCTAGTTATGTTAGCTATTCGATTTAAAAGATGAAATTTTTGACCACAAAGGACTATATGCATTCTATTAAATAAAGGACAACATCTTTATATATAAATGAGAATGTTTGTCTGTATGTCGTTTACAGAATCCTAAACGGCTGGACCGATTTTCATGAAATGTTTTGTACATGTTTGGGTGGGTCCCTGGATGGTTTAGATTCACAGTTGAACCCGGTAGGTGACACTAAGATCGGGTTCTAGGAACTCGTTTTATTTTTGAAGAATTTTTTTTCACACATTAGTATCGAGTTTATCAAATTCTAATATCAGTAAAACATTTGCTGAACCCGGTAATAGCCTCAAGCCACATTTGGACAGAACAACATCTGTCGGGTCCGCTAGTATATAATATTTAAATATAGTTTTCAGATTTCATCCATTTCCTTCAAATCAAGACACACGAAAAATGTATCATGTCTGACAATCAGAATAATAACAACAGAATATGTTGACATTTGACGAGTTACTCACTCTATACGCACTCCAGTGTAACCATATTTCACAAAGAAAAACTACTGCCAACATGAGAAAACACTACTAAAATCTACCAATGCATTTGCAGAAACCTACTAAAAAATCTACCCCCGTTTAAAGCTTAGAGGTTGTACCTTCCGGAGATAGCCTGCACTAATGTCGTGGTAACACAAAGAGAGAGAGGGCAAGAGCTGTTTCACTCATTTGATAGCTGGAGTTGCTTCCAATGAAACACGATCAGCATGTTGTTCATTGGCTGCTTCCACCCACCAAGTGAAATAGCCTGTTACTGTCTCTATTGCCCTTTCTTTTTAGCCTTGTCACGATTTTGTGCATTGATGGCTATCTCCTGACTGTACATGCTATAAGGTTTATAGCCTGACGACAACTTAGAGCATGAAGGTACTAGCTCTAAGAACGACAATGACACCAATTTGATGACATCCAATGATGTACGATTTACGACTATTATCCAATGGGTGGCGCTATATTTACAAAAAGAGGCAAAATCACAAATTACTGTAACTTAATCTTATGTGTGCATAATTTTTATTAATTTGCTCTCATATGAGGTTGATGCAAATATTTAGTAACAACTACTAAAATCTACTAAATATTTCTTTTCTACCAAAAGCACTAGAAATATATCTAAAAACTACCAAAAAGTAGTTTTCTACTAAATATGGTTACACTGACGCACTCATAGTCCGTAAAGTCTATCCGGTTACCTACTCCGGAATGGCCAATGAAAATTTAGCCCGCGAATACGTCACAGGTGTGACGTACGATGCAGCAATTTAACGTTCATATTTTTACGCCTCTGGAGTAATTTTCTCCCCGTTTACTAGGTATATATAGATATTATACAATTAAACCGAAAGATACAGTTCAAGTCTAAACAAAAAAAAGAAGACATTTTCAACGTAAGTATCATAAAACCAGAAACTTTACAACTTACTTAGAATTAGTCCAAAAACAGAAACAAGTGAACACTTGAACATAAGTTATAGATATCGAAAAATTACCTAAGGTTCTTTACAACTTTATTTATTTAATAGTTCAGTACATATTTAAATAATTTACTGTTGCTGTTAAGTAAATATAAAATTTTAAGGAACTGTCCTCTTTTTTTTGTAAATAGACTAGAGTTTGTTCCAGTCATATTGAAAAACATTTTGGCATTCAGTAATAAAATCTAATATTACATTTCGAGCTCCTGAGTATTTGTTCAATAAAGGCAATATACATATTCACCTTAAAATGGGACATTAAAAAAATAAATATTTTACTTATAATTAATATGGAATCCAAATAAGAGTTGAAACAATCCAAAGTGAAACGAGCATTGCTTATTACAGGAGTAAGAATTTTATAATGTAGGCAACCATTAATAAACAAAGGAATGTGGGACCTGGTTACTTAGATTACTACGGAATAGGTAACCGTAAACTCAATGTTTAGGGACCATGATGGGCACTCACTATATCCATTACCTTGTCCCATGGGGGGCCAAAGAATAATTGAATTTATATAAATTGTTTAAACTCTTTTTCATGCATATATATAAATATCATCATCGCCAAAATGGATTTCCCTAAAATCAACAGAAACCTCCATTCCACAACATCTAATAATCACCTACACATCTATTCATTAAAAAATGGATCGATTTTCCTATTCTCTGTATTATTTTGAATTACCGAAAAATAGTGAATTTTTCTAAAAAGCCTACAAGTTTTTTTGAGAAACGATTAAATTAAATTAAGGAGAATAGCATATGTAACAAGCTTCAAAACTATATTATTTTTAGTGTCGGAGATATCATACCTACTATGTACACGTAAAGACCCCCTTATAAATTTTAATTTCTTTCAATATATAAATCATTATTGTGACTTAAATCTATGAACAATGTATTTTATTTCCCTACCCTACTTTTTGATAGTTCTACTGATGACTAACAATATTTTCACGTACCTATGTTAATCATTTCTTCAACTTGAAGTACAAATATTAGGTTTTAGAAGCCGACCTTATTTTTATTGAAATATAACATTAGTTTTTAGCAGTGCAATTGTCTATTTCTGAATAAAATTGTAAATTCGGTTCAGTAGTTCAGGGATTACCTGTTAAAATCAACATACAAATTTTAAATTAAATATTAGTAGGGATGTACTATTTTTGTATAAAACTATTTTTGGTATTCTTGTACAATAATATACAACATAAAACCTCGACAACACCTGGTACAAAAAACCGCAGACGTCAATCATAATTTCTTTTTTTCAACATAAATATTTTTGTATATATATTTGAACATCTCTCGAATAGATCACTATTAATTTATTATTATTACTTAAACTCAGAATCATTTCCAATCCGAGTTGATCACTTTACACACTTTGTATAATCAGAGCTCACGGTGATAATTTCATATCAAACCGAGAAATTTCCTTCGTGAAATACTGTAGGCTATTGACAAATACAAATAAATTATTTGGGATCACATAAATCATGCCAAGTATTTGCAATTTCCTCACAACGGCACATACCATTTCCGAGTCACCACCTATCCAGTGCCTAGACTTTTAAAATGGAATATATATAGTAATATATATTAACATAAATCTAAGTGAATTCATGTCATCATGGGCCATTTTACAAGCTTCCGGCCTATTCAGTATATAATCAAACATAAGAATAGGTAAAAATAAAATAGTTATTAATTTAAAAACATTTCGGTATATCCTTAAATTGCAGTTCACATTTGCAAACACCTCTTATTTCTTTGATGTTTATGGCTGTCAAGTATTTGGTTATAAATTATTATTATTGGTATTGCAATATAAACAAGTTATAATTTAAAAAGGTAACACCCACTGCCAACTAATGAAAAAAACTTCCAAATATATTTTATAGTACAAAAAAATAAATTCAATGATTGCATAAAAATTCTGCAGCAAACCCCTGAAAATTTTAAACAGAATACTTAATTGCTTCTCCGAATAGAACCATGAAAGTGACAAACTTCAAACATATTTCCCGCTGCTCCAACGAACGAACGAATACGCCCCTTCTTGCTTACTTATTCTAAATTTATCAATGGCTGTTTAATTGCCAAGTCTTTATCCAATTATATTTATATAAATAGTACACATTATTAGAACAATCATTTTTATAAACATCTACGCTACCGAATTTAAATCAAAGTAGATCCTGAAAACATCTATAGGTACACTGCTTATAATATAACAACAGTGTGCAATTATTGGATGTTAACTAAAGACCGCCTTCTCATGCCAAGAACTAACCGTAAATTATGTGTATGCATCTACCCATAGAAAAATAGCAACCACGTTTAGTAAACAAAGTTCGGCTACGTAAACATATACAAATTTATATGAATATTGTAGTCAAAGTTGTGTAGCTAAAGTTGACGGTGAAGGAAGTAAAAGTTCGGCTACGTAGCCAAACTTGACACTTGACACCTCGTCGTCGAAGTTGACAATACCCGACAAATTTTGTAGCCGAACATGAAGAAATACACACACACACACACACACACACACACACACACACACACATATATATATATATATATATATCACACTTCTCAATATTAACTTTTTAAAAAGATTTTTATTAATAACAAACAAAATAATAACTTTTAAATAATAACCAAGATCAGTTCGACGAATCAGAAACTTTCTGCATTGAAAACAACGTCGAACTACCTATTCTGGAAACATTATCTTTCATACTAGCAGACAAAGACATAAAATTAAAGATTTGTCAAAACATTGTAACAACCCCTTCTCAAGACGAAATTCCCATTATACTGCAACAGTACCACTCCGGCAAAAATAACCTACACCGTGGAATCAATGAGACTATTCGACGTATTAGGGAAAAGTATAACTGGACTAATCAAAAGTGTAGAGCAATTTATCAAGTCTTGCGAAACTTGTCAAAAGGTAAAGTTTTGTAGGAAAAACTTAAGTGCTCCTTTGGTCATAACCAAAACACCAAAAACACCCTTCGAACGTATCAACATTGATATTTTCGAATATCCAACGAGAAACTACGCACTGACTATTAGGGATGAACTAACCAAATTTACTCAAGCTTACCCTATTGGTGACAAAACAGCTAAAACAGTCGTAAACACCCGGTACCCCACTTCGCATCCATTGCGACTATGGACGTGAATTTGACAATACTCTAATAAGGGACCTGTGCGAAATATATGACATCAAACAATCCTTTTCAAGTGTCCACCATCCCGAATCAAATGGTTCTATCGAAAGGTTTCACGCGACTTCACGTCCTCCCTTACGCAACAAAAACAAAATCTAAAATTAGATTTGACAAACATGTTTCAACTAACCAACCAGAATACAAAGTAAACGACAAAGTTGACGTGAAAAAGTCTCAGATTAAAAGCAAATCTGAAAACAAATTCAATGGACCTTTTGAAATTACCGCGATACGAAAAAACTCTGCCACCGTTATAAATTTACAGACTAACCAAATTAGTAAAATTAACTTTGACAGACTAAAACCCTATTTTGAACGAATCCCTTCTTTTCAGATTCTGTGGACTCTTTTCAGTCGTGAACCTCCAACAATACTCTCTTACACCCGTTAATAATACAATAGGAGTTTTCTTCCATGAAGAAGGCACACTTAAAATTTCAAACGACAAATGGACACTTCTTTTCTTCAAAGACCTCAGCCCTTTCAGAGGTGCTATTTCAAATAACGACGCCATACTAAACCGAATTTTAGAGACAATTAACGAAAACACAACTAATACAAAATCATTTAAACCAAAAATACAAACACATGTTAGTCTCTTGAAACAAATTTCTAAATTCGTTAACTCTAAATATGCAGACATCTTCGCTGACACTCATACTTACCCTACTAACAGAAGAAAACGCGGACTTATTAACGGACTGGGATCAGTTTGGAAAGCTATTTCAGGAAACTTAGATGCAACAGATGGTGAATACGTAAATGACTGTATAACTAAAATTACTAAAGACCTACACCTAATTCAAGACTTAGTAAAGAAACAAATATCTGTAATAACCTCAGTCATAACGAGCCTCAACAACACTTTACAAAAATTTCAATCTGAGGCTAAACTATTCTCGAATAACATTGAAAAAATAAGGCAGTCAATCAAATCAAAATCAAATGGAGAGTTACATATTTATTGAAAAAACTCTAGATGATATTCTAACTGCAGTCTCTTTCGCCCGCTTAAAAATTTTACATAGTCCGATCATAACCCCAGTAGATTTGGTCGATTCCCTTCAAAAGATTTCTCAGTCACTACACGAAAATAATTTACCACTTCCTATTTACAGTTCAAATGTTGCTCAGTACATTGATTTGATAGAATTGAAAGCTTTTTAAATCAACACCAAAATCATTTTTGTACTCAAAATTCCTTTAGTTGATCCTGAGATTTACACCCTTTACCACCTTTATCCGATCCCAATTTTGGATGATCGAACAGGGGTCCATCATATAATTTCAATAAAGACTAAATTTATCGCGAGAGATGACGATTCGTTATTATACACATCCTTCGAAGACCTGAGCGACTGCAAGCCTTTAACTAAACATCATAGGATTTCTTCCAAAGCTATATCACACCCAGTAGACAAAGATGCCATCTGCGAAGGTCAGGTTCTCAGACAGCCAGCCACATTTCCAGCAACCTGCAAAACTTCCATATTCTATGCGGAAGAATATAACATACAAGAGATCGACATAAACCTCTGGTTGATCTCAATTTCCAGACCTACCAACTACCTATAATAGCCATCAAATGTAAGGTACAAGATGTCGTAACGCAGACCATCACGACAAATTCGCTATTGCAAATCAAGTCCGATTGCAATGCCTTTATTGACAACATCAGGGTACATGCTACGAGAACGTCAAAGAACATTCAGATCATTACTTTCAAAAACCATCCAGTGGTATAGCTGCTGTGACGGCATGCCAGCCGCAAATCAACTTCCCAAATTAAAACCGCTACAATTGAAGGATTTAGATGTAACAGATCTAAATGTTGCCAACCATAAGCTTGCCCAATATTCAATGGAATTGGAAAAGCTTATGAATCAACCACCATTGGAGAAGCATACATCATGACTCACAATTACCACAATCACATTAACAGTAATTGTGATTATGTTCCTTTGTATCAAACCAATCAAGACAAGGTTCAGGAAGACCACTAAGTCCAGCCTCGATGCCGAGTCAGCTCCACTTCCAGGCCCATCAAAGCCTAAGTCCACGGGAAAGCTGCACAGCCTCCTAGATCCAACCCAATGTATGGAATTTCAGAACTTCCCCTAAAAGTTGATGATATACCATCAACTTTTTTATATGGATGGGAGTTGTTATATAAGTTTATACTATGAACTTATCACGAACTTATATCGCAACGATAGTTCAACACTTCCAGCTGACTCAGCGACATGTGTGATGTCATATTACGGCGCCGCCGACATCCGTGTCAACTATGCCTATTCAGCATCTTTAAACTTATATATTGTAAAATTTCTCTTCTACTGTATTCATTATTACTCAGTAACTCTGTCACTTTATATCGTTATTTTTCATTTGTATTTAAAAGTTATTATTTTGTTTGTTATTAATAAAAATCTTTTTAAAAAGTTAATATTGAGAAGTGTGATATATATATATATAATAAAAAAACAAAATAATATATATATATATATATATATTATATATATATATAATAAAAAAACAAAATAATATATATATATATATATATATATATATATATATATATATATATATATCACACTTCTCAATATTAACTTTTTAAAAAGATTTTTATTAATAACAAACAAAATAATAACTTTTAAATACAAATGAAAAATAACGATATAAAGTGACAGAGTTACTGAGTAATAATGAATACAGTAGAAGAGAAATTTTACAATATATAAGTTTAAAGATGCTGAATAGGCATAGTTGACACGGATGTCGGCGGCGCCGTAATATGACATCACACATGTCGCTGAGTCAGCTGGAAGTGTTGAACTATCGTTGCGATATAAGTTCGTGCTAAGTTCATAGTATAAACTTATATAACAACTCCCATCCATATAAAAAAGTTGATGGTATATCATCAACTTTTAGGGGAAGTTCTGAAATTCCATACATTGGGTTGGATCTAGGAGGATGTGCAGCTTTCCCGTGGACTTAGGCTTTGATGGGCCTGGAAGTGGAGCTGACTCGGCATCGAGGCTGGACTTAGTGGTCTTCCTGAACCTTGTCTTGATTGGTTTGATACAAAGGAACATAATCACAATTACTGTTAATGTGATTGTGGTAATTGTGAGTCATGATGTATGCTTCTCCAATGGTGGTTGATTCATAAGCTTTTCCAATTCCATTGAATATTGGGCAAGCTTATGGTTGGCAACATTTAGATCTGTTACATCTAAATCCTTCAATTGTAGCGGTTTTAATTTGGGAAGTTGATTTGCGGCTGGCATGCCGTCACAGCAGCTATACCACTGGATGGTTTTTGAAAGTAATGTTCTGAATGTTCTTTGACGTTCTCGTAGCATGTACCCTGATGTTGTCAATAAAGGCATTGCAATCGGACTTGATTTGCAATAGCGAATTTGTCGTGATGGTCTGCGTTACGACATCTTGTACCTTACATTTGATGGCTATTATAGGTAGTTGGTAGGTCCGGAAATTGAGATCAACCAGAGGTTTATGTCGATCTCTTGTATGTTATATTCTTCCGCATAGAATATGGAAGTTTTGCAGGTTGCTGGAAATGTGGCTGGCTGTCTGAGAACCTGACCTTCGCAGATGGCATCTTTGTCTACTGGGTGTGATATAGCTTTGGAAGAAATCCTATGATGTTTAGTTAAAGGCTTGCAGTCGCTCAGGTCTTCGAAGGATGTGTATAATAACGAATCGTCATCTCTCGCGATAAATTTAGTCTTTATTGAAATTATATGATGGACCCCTGTTCGATCATCCAAAATTGGGATCGGATAAAGGTGGTAAAGGGTGTAAATCTCAGGATCAACTAAAGGAATTTTGAGTACAAAAATGATTTTGGTGTTGATTTAAAAAGCTTTCAATTCTATCAAATCAATGTACTGAGCAACATTTGAACTGTAAATAGGAAGTGGTAAATTATTTTCGTGTAGTGACTGAGAAATCTTTTGAAGGGAATCGACCAAATCTACTGGGGTTATGATCGGACTATGTAAAATTTTTAAGCGGGCGAAAGAGACTGCAGTTAGAATATCATCTAGAGTTTTTTCAATAAATATGTAACTCTCCATTTGATTTTGATTTGAAATTCATAAAAATCAAGATCATTTGAAATGTATAAAATTGACTGCCTTATTTTTTCAATGTTATTCGAGAATAGTTTAGCCTCAGATTGAAATTTTTGTAAAGTGTTGTTGAGGCTCGTTATGACTGAGGTTATTACAGATATTTGTTTCTTTACTAAGTCTTGAATTAGGTGTAGGTCTTTAGTAATTTTAGTTATACAGTCATTTACGTATTCACCATCTGTTGCATCTAAGTTTCCTGAAATAGCTTTCCAAACTGATCCCAGTCCGTTAATAAGTCCGCGTTTTCTTCTGTTAGTAGGGTAAGTATGAGTGTCAGCGAAGATGTCTGCATATTTAGAGTTAACGAATTTAGAAATTTGTTTTAAGAGACTAACATGTGTTTGTATTTTTGGTTTAAATGATTTTGTATTAGTTGTGTTTTCGTTAATTGTCTCTAAAATTCGGTTTAGTATGGCGTCGTTATTTGAAATAGCACCTCTGAAAGGGCTGAGGTCTTTGAAGAAAAGAAGTGTCCATTTGTCGTTTGAAATTTTAAGTGTGCCTTCTTCATGGAAGAAAACTCCTATTGTATTATTAACGGGTGTAAGAGAGTATTGTTGGAGGTTCACGACTGAAAAGAGTCCACAGAATCTGAAAAGAAGGGATTCGTTCAAAATAGGGTTTTAGTCTGTCAAAGTTAATTTTACTAATTTGGTTAGTCTGTAAATTTATAACGGTGGCAGAGTTTTTTCGTATCGCGGTAATTTCAAAAGGTCCATTGAATTTGTTTTCAGATTTGCTTTTAATCTGAGACTTTTTCACGTCAACTTTGTCGCTTACTTTGTATTCTGGTTGGTTAGTTGAAACATGTTTGTCAAATCTAATTTTAGATTTTGTTTTTGTTGCGTAAGGGAGGACGTGAAGTCGCGTGAAACCTTTCGATAGAACCATTTGATTCGGGATGGTGGACACTTGAAAAGGATTGTTTGATGTCATATATTTCGCACAGGTCCCTTATTAGAGTATTGTCAAATTCACGTCCATAGTCGCAATGGATGCGAAGTGGGGTACCGGGTGTTTACGACTGTTTTAGCTGTTTTGTCACCAATAGGGTAAGCTTGAGTAAATTTGGTTAGTTCATCCCTAATAGTCAGTGCGTAGTTTCTCGTTGGATATTCGAAAATATCAATGTTGATACGTTCGAAGGGTGTTTTTGGTGTTTTGGTTATGACCAAAGGAGCACTTAAGTTTTTCCTACAAAACTTTACCTTTTGACAAGTTTCGCAAGACTTGATAAATTGCTCTACACTTTTGATTAGTCCAGTTATACTTTTCCCTAATACGTCGAATAGTCTCATTGATTCCACGGTGTAGGTTATTTTTGCCGGAGTGGTACTGTTGCAGTATAATGGGAATTTCGTCTTGAGAAGGGGTTGTTACAATGTTTTGACAAATCTTTAATTTTATGTCTTTGTCTGCTAGTATGAAAGATAATGTTTCCAGAATAGGTAGTTCGACGTTGTTTTCAATGCAGAAAGTTTCTGATTCGTCGAACTGATCTTGGTTATTATAGAGGATGTTAAAAAGATGCGAGACAACAGTTTCGGGATCGAATGGTAAAGAGACAATTAAATACTTTCTATGCCGGACAGATTTGCTGGCTAGAATGTTTAGTGTCTCGGTAGTGAAATTTGGGTCTTCTTCGAAAATGTCTTCGATGATTTTGTCATGCAAGTCATTGAGTTTATTTTGCCAGAAGAAAGTGACTATTCGTTTGTGAGATTTGTCTAGGAGTTGGGCGTTAGAAATTTCAATTTTTGAGTAATCGATTATCGACTCGAACAAATCGATTAAACTCTGCTGTCATTCTTTCGTCATGTTCGTCGGGTTCTTGATCATTGTCGGAGTCTGGTTGTTCTGAGTCGGTTTCGTTATTTGCAAAGATGTTGATTTTAGAAAGAAAGTCTGTGCATTGTTTAAAATGGTTAATTTTAATTCGGAAAAGAGCGTCAGCGTTCTGATTTACCTTGCCAGGTTTGTATTCTATCTTATAATTATACTCTTCTAGCTTAAGGCGCCATCTGGCTAGACGACTGCCAGGATCTTTGATGGAAAAGAGCCAAGTAAGCGGACGATGGTCACACAGAAGTGTAAACTTTCTCCCAAAAAGATAAGGTCTGTAGTGCTTGACCGCCCAAACAATGGCTAGCAGTTCCCGTTCGATAGTGTAATATCGAGTTTCTGCAGCGCAGAGTGTACGAGAAGCATATGCTATAGGAAGATCTTTTCCTACGGGGCCTTGTGAGAGAACTGCTCCAATTGCGAAAGCACTAGCATCAGTAGTGAGCAGGAATGGTTCTTCGAAATTTGGGTATATCAAGATAGGGTCAGATACAAGAGCTTGCTTCAGTTCGTTGAAGGAAGACTTGCAATCTGCGTCGAAGATGAATTTGACATCTTTTTGCAGGAGTTTCGTGAGAGGCTTTGAGATTTTAGCAAAGTTGGGAATAAAACGTCGGTAATATCCGGCGAGACCTAGGAAAGATTTAACGTCTTTCAGAGTTGGGGGCTCAGGAAAATTCTGGATGCATTCAACCTTTGAAAGGTTTGGTTTTACTCCTTCTTGCTTAATGTGATGACCAAGGTAAGCCACTTCCTTACGGAGAAACTCACACTAGTCAGGTTGAATTTTTAAGTTTGACTGTCTAAGACGCTTAAAGACTTCTGTCAAACGGGACATATGCTCATGGATGGTTGGTGAACAGACTATGATGTCATCCATGTACACAAGGCAACGTTCATTTTGGATACCCAAAAAAATATTGTCCATGACCCTCTGAAAGGTAGAAGGTGCATTTTTCAAACCAAATGGCATACGAACGAATTTTTAATGGCCATTGTCAACAGAGAAACCGGTCTTGGGAATGTCTTCCTCAAGGATTTTCAACTGGTGGAACCCGGAAGCGAGATCCAGTGTCGAAAAGTATTGACACTTACCAAGTTGATCAAGGAGATCAGAAATGTTGGGCAGAGGATATTTATCGTCTACAGTTAGTTCGTTTAACTTCCTATAGTCGATAACAACTCGCCACTTTTGCTTACCAGAAGCATCGAGTTTCTTAGGGACGACCCATACGGGGGAGGACCAAGGGGAAGAGGAGTGCCTGATTATGCCTTGGTCAAGTATTTTGGCAATTTGAGTTTTCACTTCCTCTTTATGGACTTGAAGATATCTGTAAGATTTCGTGAAAACGGGCCTGGCATTATTGGTATCAATTGAATGTTTTACTGCGTTGGTAAAGGACAAAACATCACCTTCGAGATAGAAAATATCTTCGAATTCTAAACAGAGGTTCGTAATAAGTTCTCGCTCTTCGTCATTAAGGTGTTCTATTCGAATTTGTTCCCTGATAGTTAAGTTTCTGTCCAAGTTTAGAGAGTCTGTGTATTCTTGTGTATTTAAATTTAGGAGAGGGTGTGAATGGTCAAGGGGTTCTAAGTGAAGATCGGAAAAATTAACAGTTTTAGGCATCGCGTTCGCGTTTATTATTGAGGTCAGAAATTTTCCCTTTGCATTAACGCGTACAACTGCGTTGGGCAGTCGTACTTTGTCAATTACTTGTGTCGGTAAAATTGCGTCAGTATTAAAAAGGTCGCACTTGAGTTTGAAAATTTGTTCGGTTCTTGCTGGAATAGTTATTTGATTGTTATGAGTACAATTTGCTATTTTAGTATTGGGAATGTCTGTCGGTTGTGTTTTAGGTTTATCGTGATCGGGGACTTGATGTAGAAGAATAGTTTTGAAGTTCGTTATTAACTGTTTTGATTTTAAGTCAACAATACATTCGTAATGCTCAAGAAAATCAAGACCTAATATTCCATCAAACTCAATATCTAGATTGTAGATAAACACCTTATGAGGGTTACCTATGGCAAATGGAATAAGAGTTGATTCAGAAATAGGGATTTTCTCGTGAGTAATACCTTGGATTGTAACTTTTTCGGGAAATCTTTGACGGAAATTTTTGACGGTATTTTCTTTAAAAATGGAGATACCAGCTCCGGGATCAATGAGAGGTTTGAATTTTTCGGAAGCGTCGTGAATATAATATAAATTTTGGAGTTGACAGTTAGAAGAGGACTTAGAGAAATGCTTGTTCCGGGAAATTCGCATTTGGGTTGAAATCTTCCAGATTCAAATTGTGGATTTGGGTTTGGACTTCGGAAATAGTTGTTGAATCGGGGTGTTGATCTAGGCTAGAGAGAGCTAGAAAATCCTGGTATTCGTGAATATTCAAAGGTGTTACGGAGTTATCTTCTAAAGTTTGCTCTGTGTCATATTCAACAGGATTTTGACTGAAATCTTCATAAATGTATGGGCTATAGTCAGAACTATAGTCGTAGTCGTTTTCTGAATATTCGTGATAATCAGTATTTAGATGTTCGTTGAATTGATGTGTCCTTTCTGGACGATAGTGTGGGTTTGTCTGTATTACAGACGGTCGGAATTGATTTGGTATAAACGGGGGTCTTTGGAAATTTGTCGGTCGAAATGGTGGACCTTGATGGTTCGTATTATTTGGGGGTGGATTTGGCCTCGAAGTTTTTCTTTGGCCCTGTAAAATTACGTCTATAATTTTGGTTATAAGATTGAGGGTTGTTTTGCTGCCGCAACCGACAATCTACTGCAATGTGGTCTAATCTACCACAATTTAAACATTTCGGTGGTTGAATGGGTTTTCGAACCTGAAATGTGGGTTTAGGAGCAGATTTGTGAATTTTTTGCTCTTCAAAATATGACAACTGAAGTTCTCGACTGATTCGAGAGTGTGCCTCCAGAAGGTCTTTGGGATTGCTGGCACGAATTATTTGGCCTAGACGTGGTTCTAATCCTGTAAGAAGTGTATTTAGAACCATCGTATCTACAAGGGTTGTCTGAGCGCCTTTTTGTTCATTGGTTAGCCCAGAGCATTTTTGGATGCATGAGTGCATTTTCGCACTTAAAACCTGAAGCCTATTATAAAAGGTCAGAGGGGACTCATTAGAAAGTTGTTGGCGTTGGAGATCGTGGATCAAAGAAGACAGATCGCATGAATCTCCGAAACGTAGTGTCAAAAGCTGTTTGATTTCTAAATATGAAGCCGGGTTTCTCGAGTTGACCAACTGAGCCGGTTTGCCTCTAAGTTTATTTTTAATATCAATGACTAGCAGATATTTTTGATCTGCAGTCGACATATTGTACGCACAATTACGTGCGTGTATGAAGGTGGCCAAGGAGATCTGGTCGCTTTCAAATTCCGTAATGATAGAAAATATTTCCGATAACTGGTACTTTTCGGTTTCATCAGAGAAACTACATTATTTGTTGTTTGTGCCATTTCGATGTGTTAGAATTAAAACTATACACAAGTTGAAAAATAATAAAAATAAAATAAACGAGGGAATGAAAAATGGGTTTCAATTAAAATATAGTATAAAAATTATTAAGCGAATGTATATAAATGTATATAAATGGGAAATAAAGAATGAAATAATAAAATAAATATGTAAACGTAAAACAAAATATATCAAATAAATATTTCAATTCAAATAAATCACGTAATATCTCAATTCAAATCAAGATAATCAAATAAATCAAATTATCAATCAAATAATAAAAATATCAAATAATCAAATATTTCAAAATAATCAAATAATTCAATTCTTTAAAACCTTAAACGTTAGACTATTCACTACTACTCACATCAACAGGAACATTGGAAGATCCGTGTTCTCCTTGTTATCGCAGTTGTGGAATCCGCCGCTACTAGTTAGAAGTAAGCTCGTGTTCTAGTAACGTTGACGGATCCTACTGACTGCGCCAATTTGTTATATCACACTTCTCAATATTAACTTTTTAAAAAAGATTTTTATTTATAACAGACAAAATAATAACTTTTAAATACAAATGAAAAATAACGATATAAAGTGACAGAGTTACTGAGTAATAATAAATACAGTAGAAGAGAAATTTTACAATATTTGATGCTGAATATGCATAGTTGACACGGCGATTCTCACGGATGTCGGCGGCGCCGTAATATGACACCACACATGTCGCTGAGTCAGCTGGGAGTGTTGAACTATCGTTGCAATATAAGTTGTTCATACTATAAACTATATATATATATATATATATATATATATATATATATATATATATATATATATAGTTCAAATCGATATTTCCAATGGTTTTCGAGAAAATTGAGTTTGAAAATTACTCTGCTCTTTAAGTTATTACACTGAAATTACAAAAATCGATTTATCATGGCAAATAAAAGACTGGCGTTGCCACAACGCTTTCATCGAAAACGGTGCTTAATCCGTCTGAGATATAACAAACAGGAACATCTAAAATTATTAGAATTTATGTTAACATTTTCTTACAAAGTAAAGCATGTTAAACTTTTGAAATAGGAATGTTGTTTTTAATGTTTAAACAAAACAAGAATGCAGTAACTCAATTTTAAAATTTAAATTAGCTCCAATTTACTTATAAATAATATTTCTTAGTTCATCCATGTTTAATTTTCTGATTTTGGCGTCGTCGGCAAAGACAAAACTTTAGCAAAATGCAAACAAAACAGGCTACACTTCATTTGCAAAGAGCAAAGAGTTGCTTTCTTGAGTTGCCGACAATGTTAGGTTCAACAAAAATAACAACTCTCTAGACACTCTAAGTAAGCATAAAGGTTTTACATAAACAATTCATCTTGGGAAACTCCAGAGAGCAATTTTGCGGTATATTTGGGAACAGGCAGGGTTTCGTTGAATAACTCGAATTACCAGAGAGGATGAAACGATAGCAAATCGCATAAGATAATAATGCTTGAATTTAGTAGCCTGTAAATTTGAAGAATTATTTTTAAATGGTTTTATAATAGAAAAATTGTGAAACTCATTATTAGTAAGCACTTAAGGAAATTCTTGTTGGAATTAGACTGAAATAAAATTAAACAGAACAAATCTTAATGTTATTAATGTAATGTAGACCACATTGACCTTCTGTCCCCTTATACACAGTTACCTGATGAGTGATATCTGAATCTTTGATTAATGACTAATGAAAACTACCAATTTCAAAGGTTTTATGATCACATCGACTTATTATTTTATTTATATGCTTAATAGTGAATTAGAGCAATAATTTTAATGGAATAGATAATTCGGCTATTTTTTTCTTATGAATGAATATTAAATCAGAACTTTTTGAGTAAGGAAACTAACTGAATTGATAAAAGCTTTTGTGAGCTCAAATGATGTCTACTTAAAAAATGGACATTCTATATTCGTTGCTGTTTTATTTATTCCATGTTCCCGGATTATGTATGCTATTAAGGAAATTGTGTGGGTCTCATATGTTTGCTTAGGACTTGAACCATACTGTTTTTTTTTAGAAAAATCACAATCATGATTGAGGTATCACATAAACTTCATTCATAAATAATATAATTTAAAGATCACTATATACCAGAGACAGAAACTATTTCTGATGTGCGCAAAATCACTAAGTATAATAAACTGTATTGACTTTCATTTGTTTAATAAATCATTCTACTCATTTTAGTCTAGGTCTCTAGTAACTTTACAGTAAAATTATGTGTTAATGTATGTAAGTTTCTTATTATAAATATAAATAAAAATATTGCAATCATTTGATGATGCTAATCCTAATTATTAAATTGACTCAATAGAAATTACGAAATATCCTACATCTTGTAACCACGATCAAACAGTCTTTGAGTTATTAATTGATACAACTGCTCTAAGACACGGACTTCTTTTGTTAGATACCTGCACATTAAAGAACTACAAAAAAGATCGTAAATACATGTTATGGGTAAGTTTCTATATATTAAGTTTTAAAAAAGATATTTATTTTATCTAACACAAAAATTACACTTGAATACTAAATAACGTAACTTCGGTTTCATTGGCGGTTTTTAAATACGCGTAATAGAACTTTACTTTATGATGGAATAATGTTATAGAACATTACTGTGTGATGAACGGCATTATAGGACAAATAGAAAGTAGATTTGAATGAATTTATAACTTTCAGAATGCATCACTTCTATTCTGGACACCTGCAAAATAGTGAAGTAAACAACTAACAATAAGCCATGGTTTGATACATTATAGTTACTTTGTTGGGGGTCATCACAATGTTAAGTTTTACATATAACAGCTCACCTAATATACAATATATAAATATAAAATTATTTAGTTATATAAATTAAAATAATTAAAATAAAAGCTTTGAATAACATACTGTGATTATATAAATTGTTTAAATATAAGTGGTAAAAAAAAGAGTACGTAAATATGGTTTTTGAAATTTAGAATTTCACAAATTAAAATGATTTTGCGTTACACTTACATTTTGTTTATTTTGGATGTTCATGTGGGTTTTCACTCTTCACAATGGTTTCTGAAAAAACACAGATAAGTAAAGTAATTGAAAGTGTATTATCTAAGAGCAGTTTGTGGAAACTGCCCGGAACACTAGTTGCCTTATTATAGAAAAACTCTCTCTTGTCAACTAGTTTTCTTGTACAATGTGTTGGGATGTATTTTGTGTGATACTTATCTGAGGTGACGTTTCGATTCCTCATCAGGAATCGTTGTCGAACTTTATTTTATTATCTGTGTTTTTCTCAGAAACCATTGTAGGAGTGAACACCCACATTAACATCCAAATAACTATTTGCCTCCTCAATCATTTAGAAACTACACATTTTGTTTAACCAAGTTCAATGTCATTTTCGTGTTCTTCGGGATGGTCACTTGGTCTACTCCTAGGTGAAAATTTGGCGAACCTGAAATATCTTTAGTGTGGACTTGGTGGAGGAGGCAGATTGGGACCCATGATACTTATTCTGGTTGGTCGCTTTTATCTGCATTTGTAAAAGGTTTATAGCACTGTATAGTATAGCTGTAAAGACCAACATCTAGAATTTTCGGGGAAACTAGCATACAGAAGTTCCGAATCTGGAGTTGTCCTATGTAACTGCTGTTATCCCGTTACTCCTAGGTTAGAATGTATATTGAGTACTCGCTTCGAGGTGTCATTCTCTTGTACGCAAGACAACAGTTTCCTCGAAAATCCCAGATGTCGTCCTTTACATATCGCGTCTACAAATTTACCGATATGTATCAAATACATAAGTGAGTGTTCGAGAGGACATTCTCTTGAGGGAAGCGCACCTGATGAAGGTTCCCTGACCAGAAACAATATAATTTATATATATATATATATATATATATATATATATATATATATATTATCTTGGGTACAAAAGAATGACACCTCAAAGAAAGTATTCAATATATCTGACAGGTGAAATTATCCAGAAATTTTGTCGTGACATTCTAACTTAGGAGTTACGGGATAACAGCAGTTACATGAAACGGCTCCAGATTCGGAACCTCTGTGTGGCCCACAAAAAAGTACAAGAATTATCACTGAAAATGATAAAACCCAGAAGTTTTATCCAAAATGCCAACAAAGTTCAACGAGGAACCTCTTATGCACAAACAACACAAAATAGCCACACCCGTTCAGGAAAATGCCCAAAACAATAAATATTTCAGCAATTTTTAAATTTCATATCGAATTAAGAACGATCTATGGGTGATACACGACAACAGCAGTCACTACAGAAAATAGCTTGGAATGCCAACGGAGTCGCTGGCCGAACCAACGATCTACGGGAGTATATTCAAACAGCACACCCCGATGTAGTTCTTCTGGCAGATACTCATCTGAACCGGGAAAAACTTTTAGCGTTCCTAATTACATCACCCATCGTACAGATAGACTAAATGTTAGCAAAGGAGGAACGGCAATAATAGTCAAAAAATAAATCAAACATCAAAAAGAAAACAACCAACCCACCGTCTACCTTTAACACACCTCAGCCGTCATCCCCATGACAACCAATAAAAAAATCCGAGTTATTGCTGTTTACCACAGTCCAGGAGAGCCGTTACTTAAAACAGATCTCGACAGAACAATTCAGCATATACCGAGAATTCTATAACAAATGGGGCCCTCAATTCGTTGAGTTTATGGGGGTAATGAAAAAAATGAACACAGAACCTCAGAGAAAAGGGGAATGCTGCCATCACCCGAAGAAAATTTGTGTTGAAGAAAAAGACTCCGAGAACCCTTCTCTGCAATTTTGGCTGAAAATAAATAATATAAAAGGAACTTTACTGCCCCTTATCTGCCTTGACTCTCAGTCCTTGGTAGCTTCTGATTTTTGTCACCTAGCCTCCTCTAAGAGGGTAAGTCACCAGGCTTCGCAAATGCTGGTCGTTGTATGGGAAGAAGGAAGGAGTTAAAGCAAACAACCAAAAAAAACGACACATATATTGAAAATAAAATTAAAAGAAAAAAATTATGAACAATAATACCAACCCACAATGTAACTAAAAGACAATTGAAAAAAAACTTTGAATATTGTTAGTTAAACAAGACGACAAAACAAATGTAACTCCACAAAATTATGGGTTTTAATTAATCCAAAAAAAATACAATAATAACTTTATAGAACACAATATTAATTATATCCACTAATACTAACAACTCTTTAAAATACTTCCTAGCGCCCTATTTGGACAGGTAAAACGTTCCTCTCTTAGGAGTCTGGTTTCCACCCTCTTTATGTCCCCTAAATCCGTCGCGCAACGTACGACTGCTTTACTTGAGTTCCGGCCCCGAACTAGTCTGGAAATTCTCTGAACCTTTTCCTCGTGAACCTTGGCCTCTCCCATATGGGTACCATCTTCGCGAATAAGTTAACAACAAAACCCCTTCACTGTGAGTTTTTCATTGTCCGATTGTCTGTATCTTCCGCAATTAGCCGACTTGTCCTACGCATGTCGCTTTCTTCCGAATTTAAAATTCTAGAACAAACATTTAATTAGGACGGCAACATTAGCGATTCTTCTCTGCGTATAATCGGCCATCTTTGGTTTTTGTTTAAAATGTTGCAACAGTTTGTGTCGACCTGGTTTTTAGCACGTACAGGATTTCAACTTTCTACTAACCCTGAATCGACAAAAAAAACAAAACGGAACGATATACATAAACTATTCATAGTTTAAATAAAATTATTATAACATGGAAAACGGGTTAAGTTTCGCAATATATGCAAGTGGTATTCAATGTGTGAAGTTTCACAATTTTAGCGATATGTTTCATATTCTGCAATACGAGCGGAATTTCCTATACGACGCAAAAGCCAAGTTGGTTTCTAGTTCACTTACGCGATGAAATATTAAATAACATCTATCTGATAAAAAAATAAAGAAAAATTTTCCTTATGCAGTCTTGTAAACATCCTCGGGATGTTACAGTTCCAAACAAACACCGACAAGGACACCCACGCTAATGTTGTATATGACTTGTTAACTAATCTACTACAGTCAGCAGTAACCTCACAGAAATACAAGAAATAATTAGTAATCTCAAAATTAGGAAAGGCCCAGGACACGATGGCGGAACGAATAAACAATTAAAACTCCTCCTAAACAAGGATATCCCTCACATTGCCAACACTATTAACAGATTACTAGAGATGTTATACTTACCTGACTGATGGAAAAGGTCACTACCATCACATTTCCTAAAACTGGCAACGATGTCAAAAATCCCAAAAGCCATCGACCCATCAACCTACTCCTCTCACTCTCCAAAGTTACGGCCCGAGTAATATTGCAACGGTTCATAGAGATATGTGAAGAACAAAATGTCATCTCAGAGGTTCAGTTTGGTTTTCGAGAAAAGCATGGAGCAAACCAACAGAAATCACCTGTGAAAACCATAGTAAGAAAAAACACTCCAGCGCCATATTACTCAGCGTTTCACAGGCTTTCGAAAGGGTATGTCATCAAGGTCTTATCCTTTAACTACTCAGATAATCAACAACAGATATTACAGGAGTAAACAAAACAAACACTTCACTAACTACAGATCTATGAGAGCAGGAGTCCCCCAATGTGCTGTACTTTCACTCACTTTGTATAACCTTTACACAGCTGACATTCCCATGGAGACCGCACACACACAAAAGCTCGTATTTGCCGACGATAATGCCATTATCGCCAATTCAGTGTGCCAGGAACAATGCACAGTGTACCTCCAAAGAGCCGTTGATGACCTTAGCAGATGGTTGGATAAATGGAAAATATTAATCCGGGTAAAAGTCAGGCGATGCACTTTACTTCCAAAAATTTGAAGACAAGAAGTCGGCTACGGATATCCAACAGGCAGGCAAATAAGTGCGCCTTGATTTTTTTAAATTGGCCATCTCTTTTATTATTGATTGTTAGAAGCTTTCATTTATATTTTAAAGGATTAAAAAAAATCAAATGATGTTCTAATATTGTTTATATGAATAAAGGAGCTCATATTTTTATTGATTTAATGGACAATTTTAATGCCTTTAATCGTTAAAATAAGATTACTATTTGTTATATAATGATAACTGTAGAACAGGTCAATATTGGTTTTGTCCCCTATTGGGAGAAATAAATTTGATTATGTAAAAGCTATTGAATCATCGTTCTCATACTGTGAAGCTCTTGAATATTTGTGTTATAAAGCTGGTTTAATGGATCTTATAACTTAATCTTTAAAGAATTATAATATAATAACGTTTGTTTGTTTTCCGATTTCCCGATATTAATTTTGCAACCCTCATTTATAGATAAATTTGTTGCCTACAAACTCGCTGTGGATCATTTTTCTCTACTTCGATCCTCTGTTATAATAATGATTCTTTTGCGACGTGATTGTTTAAATAACACAAAAGGGATGATTTCTTCTTCTAATTCGTCTAGGTATGTTTTTAGAGACTAAATGGCACAGGTCAGATCGACCATTATTAGCCAAACAGGAGTGGATCCTAGTCCATTATAAATTGAGGTAAACACTTAGATTTCACATTAGTCACCGCCTTAGTGTCTCATACTTTTTGGGGATCTATTAAATAATCTATTACAGGCCAAAACATTTCAAAACTATTTCAAATCATCATCTTATCCAGCACCATAATCTCTATTCTTTTCGTTACGTACAAAATCCTTTCTTCCTAACCTGGGGCTTATTCACAATAGTCTTATAGTATACAGGAACAAATCCCCACGAATCATTCGGCTATCCGAAACATTAGGTAATTATGTCAAAATCAACTTTAATTGACAAGTAAATTCATGGAATGTTGATGTGGCCCCCTTGTGAAGATCGAATATGTATACAGCGACGTATTTCTCACTTGTGCCATTTTCATAAAACGGGAAGTATGGATTTTATCATATTTTTTTCCATAGGGGTTACTAATGAATTTAACAAAATAGTAATATTTTATACATTTTCAAGTCTTGTTTTCCACCCTCAGATCCCTTGATATCTTTATGCCAAAAATGGTTGTGATAAAATCGATACTTTCCTATCTAGCGAACAAAATGACTGTATTCTAAATCCCAATCTAAATAAAGATATGCACGTCCAAATCAGTGCCAAATTGAATTCTTTAAGAAATCTGGAAGACGTCAAATGCGCCACCTGAAGAATTCATAATGACCTCTCAAAAGACATCATTCTTCATACTTTATAAAGAAGTCATTTTTCTGATTTCTTTTTCTGTTTTCTGTAGTCCTAAAGAAGAGTAGGAACGTCAAGAACTCTTTTTTTAATTCATAAAATATTTCTTAAGGACATCATTTTATTGACGTATGAAAAAATAATATTGCCATATATTCTTATTGGGATTACGTTACCTGTATATTACGGTTTTCTCAATTTTGCTTGTGTCCAATGTATCTTTTAGCACTTTCAGAGGCATAAGTGTGAAAGACGTAGTTGAACTTAGTTTAAAATCCCCGCTCTAGAACTTCCATTAATCCTTAAAACATCAATTAAACTTTGTATTATTCTTTAAAAATATTAGCTTAATTAATAGCTGACTATATTCAAGGGTGGCTGTCTGGCCATTTTAATAGATAGTCCCACTCAATGTGATTTTTTTAACTGCAGATGAGAGTTGTTTTCTATCGTCTTTGCCAAAAACAATTACTTATACTACTGCTCCTGACTTTGTAGCATTTTTCGACAAATAAATTGGTTAAATTCGTTAATTTTGGATATTAGATCGTAAACCCTGGAACGATCACAGTTACATATTTTCGTTTTGTTGGGCGCTATTACAGACATTCACAAAATATAAACTTGTTATTGAATTATTTTTTTTATCGACCATGAATAAAATAGCAACCTATACAGACAATATCTGTGATAACGTATTTAATCAATTAATATTAAACATGCTGCATGCAACCGCCAATATGTTGTTTTATTCATATATAGAAATAGAATTTATAACAATTAAATCGATTTAGTTGTTGGTTATTAGTATATAAAGTCTATGAGGTCGGATTTGTTTACTGTTTTTTACAATACTTTATTTTATGGCCTATTTAATAGAATACTCTATCAAGGTGAAAAAAGATTTAACTGTATTTAAAATAACTCTTAACTGATGCTCTTAATAAATATGGTTGAATACAAAGTATATTTTTTTCTGGAATGTTAGCTTGAAGAATCAACATTGCAAATGTTATTTTGGATAAAAATTTTATCCTAAGAACAATTATCAATTGTAATCTACTACGTTGCTATCAATTTTCACAGTTTGCATGTTTTATAACACGATTTTTTAGCGCTTCAATGGGAAAAGCAAGAGAAAATTCGCATCAAACGCCATTACGTGTGCAAATTAATGTTTCATTGGGGTATAATGCAACAAAATGTTGGCAGTTAACTTATATAATTATATATATATATATATAATATATATATATATATATATATATATATATATATATATATAATATTATATATAACGAGGCCCGCGTTGCTCTTACGAGGCCCGAAATCGGGCCTCGTTTTCCTAAAGCTTTATTTAAGATTGTTTTCCATTCAGAGTTCCACAAAACCATAATCCATATTTTTTGGGCTCATAAGTGATGTGCATATCGCGACCTACACGGTCTTTAGTTCATCAAAATGAACTAGGGGTCGCGTCAGTCGTTCTGTATATACTTTCCAATAACTATGCGAGGCCTCCGTATATGCATGATTTTATAGGGTTATTGCCAATTCCGAGTCCCTAAGCATGGCAACAATGTTGTTGAGACCTGGATCGTGGTATTCATATCAGATGTTGAACTAAATACAAAACGAAGGGCGATTGCCGTCTCATGTCATAAAATCGCCGTTCGGAGCAATGAAAGAGAACGTATGATCTTGAGGCATTTTTTTCTCTGTTCACAGCATTATCATTAATGGTGTTTACGTGGTATTTGGTAATTTAAAAATGAATAATATCTTTCGTTTTGTTTTTATTTTATGGCGTGGTGTTCATTGCATTAAGTGAATATTACTAAACTCAAATATCTAAAATTATTTCGGGTATAAAAAAATTCAATCAACGAACTCAGTCTAATACATGAATTCTTTGATTGTAAAATATCTCAATGGATTTTATGCTTGGTAATTAGAATAATATTTTAATGAAGGTCGAAAAATGCTTAACTTAAAGATAATATAGTGCATAAAAATCTAAATCAGGAGTATTTTTTTAAATTGTTTGTTGGGCATCACGTAAGAACTGATTTTGCTGTTTTTTTTTATTTCAAAGCCTATATATAGTTTGATTTAAAATCTGGTATAGATTTTATCTCCCTACATGACCCAAAGGGTCGATATAGCGAAACAACTTCTACCATGTTGAGTAACACAATTATTCTATTGGTTCCATCAACTTTCAAATTCAATTCAAAATTCGGAATATGCCTATGTAAAATGTTTCGATAAAAAATCGACTGATATATAAAGCTTAATTGTACAGGTGTTCCATAAGTAGGATAGGTGAAACATAGAGCGGAATACATTTACATCGGTTTAAAAAATCTTTGTAAAAAGAGACATTAGGTGGAACTTAAACAGCTGCATATATACAATGTTGTTGAAATAAGAGGGTAGTGGAATTAATTATACGGGGTGATTCAAAAGAGGTGAACTGGGTGGGCCATAAATAGTTGTATATACCAGGCAGTTGAAAAACGGAGGAGAGAAAAATATATTTATACAGGGTGGATAACAAAATGTTATAAATCTTTGGCTCATAAATAAATAAGGGTATCTTCTTGAGTAATAGTCATGAAACGGATTGAAAAGATGTTAGAAGCAATTGTTAAATTATAAGATGAAGTGGAATTATAGTATATAGGGTGGTTAAAAATTGTTTAATATCCACAAGTAGTTGCTTATATAGGATGGTTGAAATATGTATCGTAGTATAATTACAGTTATACAGGTGGGTTTAAAAAATATCACAAAAAAAATGTTATGATCTACAAGCTGTTTTATATATAGGATGGTTGAAAAATAGGTAGTCAATAAGTAGTTGTAGTTTGGGACAAATATGTTGGAGATTGGTGAATTTATAATTATAGAGAGTGGTACAAAAATGTTATAATAGGTAGTTGTATATACAAGGTGGTTGAAGTCAAGAGCGGAGTAGAACTATAGTTTTAAGCGTGGATCAAAAAATGTGAAAAAATATATAGGGTTGACCATGAACAGTTGCACCCTATTATGTGGGTGGTGTATATGGGACGAAGCAAAATTATAGTTATACAGTTTCTTAAAAACAATATTAGAAAAAGTTGAAAATATAAAGGGTGGTTAAAATATAGGGTGGAGAGAGATTATACTTTACAAGGAGCCTCAAAAATTTTCAGAAATAATTGTTACATAACGTAGACCATAAGCAGTTGCATAGCTGATACTATAGTGTATATTAAAGTATAGTTAGGTGTTTAAGAAATGTTATGTTGGTGACAAATAAACAGCAGCTTATTAAGGGTGTTTGCGCTAAAGCGAGGAGAAGTAGAGTTACAGTTAAGGTGGTTAAAAAAATGTTGAATAAAACTGTTATATAGGGTGGCTCATAAGCACTTGCAGTTTGGATGAAATATATTCGGGATTAATTAATTAATTGTTATGTTGCGTGGTTCACAAATTAGAAAAAGTTGTTATATAAGATGATAGCCCATATGTTTCATAAGCTATTTCTCTTTGCACAGAACTGTACATTCCATACGCGGGTAAAATCGAGGGTAACGGTTAGTGTATTATAAAATTATTATTATGAAATTTCAATTATCCATTCTGTAATCCGTCATTAATCGCAATAAGTAAGACTGAGACGGAAATCCATCTGAAGAGTAGGTTGCATACATTTTCATTTTGTCTCACTATATGAGATTCGGTTTCCGTTACAGTTTGTATCCATTTCAATGATATCAGACTAAGGAATGTCACTGAACCTATCAGCCGCTGATGATATTATGGGCCGAAGTAGAAATGTTATAATTTAAATAAATAAAATCTCAAGAGTGGTTATTTCTGCAGATTTAATGAAAACAACAATTTCATAAGAAGTAGAAATCTTTTCTTAGACTTCTTGTAGTAAAATAAAATTTAATTTAGAAATCTAAAAGAAATTATGCTTTTTACTACTGCGTTTGCATTTGAAGCCATTTTCCGATTCAAGATAGGGTAGTATCTGGAACTATGTATTTTCTAAGAAGAAGGAACTATCCCAGGGTCTATTGAATTAATTTAAGAAAACTTTTGTACAACTCCGTTTAATTGTGAACACAATGTTTTTCCGATTCAAGATAAGGTAGTGTCTAAAACTCTGACTTCTCTAGGTAAAATAGAATGCACCAGAAGTACGAAATAGAAAGTTTAAAATAAATTAGTTTTTTTACAATTCCGTTTGCGTGTGATGTGATGTCATTTTTTAGATGCAAGATGACATAGTACCTGGAACTGTGACTTTGTAACAAAAAGGAAATGCGCCAAAAGTGAGATTTAGTTCAGGGCCTACTAAAGGAATTTTGAAAAATTTAAAATAAATCACACTATTATAACTTCTTTGGCAAAGTTGTAAAAATGTACCATTTGTGGAGCATTTTATTTAACTTAGAGAAGTCAGAGTTCAAGAAACGGACCCAACTTGAGTCTAAAAAAATTCACTTCACATGCAAACGCAGTTGTGAAAACTGAACTTTATTTTAAGTTTTCTAAAATTACCTAATTGTTAATCAAAAATAATGTCCTCGATTTTTTCCTGTAGTTGGTTTATTTTATATTGTATTAATTATTTAAAGATTCTTTATCCCTTACTGATTTCTCTAGTAGATCCTTTTCTCGTTGCAAGCATTCTAGTTTCTTTTGACACCATATAAGATTTTTCACGCTTCACAAAATCAGAAAATGCAGTCATTTTTACTAATGAATTTATAAATATCATCTTTCATGCTAACGTACATTGAATGAAAACGTCTTTTTCAGATTTGGCATTGTACGTGTATCAAAGTTATACTTTAAGAATGAAATATCAAAGATAAAGCAGATTCTTGCATTTTGAAAAAAAAACAATCTATAACATTCTTTATCCCGCAATTTAGCTTTTAGGAATAGATTATGGATGTGGGAAAAAATGACTCTTCACAGATTTTATAATTAATTTTTTATATTAACTTAAAAATTCATAACTTTAGTCCTAGTGCTTTACAATTACAATAAAATTGAAAATAACCGGTTTTGAAACCATTTTCATTCATTCAGCCAAAACTAGTGTAAAATTGCAAAATGTCACTTGTCATGTAAAGGTAGCCCATATTGCATGAAATTTTATTTATAAGTTCCTGTTTTAAAGACCACGAGTTTACCTAATAATGCTAGCACCTGAATCGAATAAATTTGCAAAACTCTGTTTTTGGCCGAAATGTCGTGAATTTACCATCAATCTCGGCATGGATCAGTTATCAATTACGCGAATGAATTCGCGGAAACCACCTGATACATTTAGTGCCCGCGAAAACTTATATATATATATATATATATATATATATATATATATATATTATCAAAAATTTTATTTTACTACATTGTCTAAAGTTTTCCCACTTCGTCGATTTTGCCCCACTAACAATACCCCTTTATAAAACCAAGAAAAAAGCACCTACTCATCCATCATTTCCGCCATTGGGATATTCTCTTTAATGACGATGGATACTAAAAAGTTGGAGAGAACTTAAAACACTAATCCTCTCTCATAAATTAAAAAGGTATAGGCGTGCCTTCTAGTTTAACAGGAAATTTGCATGAATCGCC